>CM055117.1:486428378-486661151 GCA_029206835.1 Rana muscosa | reverse complement strand
TATCCCCACATCCCCCCAGCACAAATCCTCTCCTATCCCAACATCCCCCCAGCACAAATCCTCTCCTATCCCACATCCCCCAGCACAAATCCTCTCCTATCCCACATCCCCCCAGCACAAATCCTCTCCTATCCCACATCCCCCCAGCACAAATCCTCTCCTATCCCACATCCCCCCAGCACAAATCCTCTCCTATCCCACATCCCCCCAGCACAAATCCTCTCCTATCCCACATCCCCCCAGCACAAATCCTCTCCTATCCCACATCCCCCCAGCACAAATCCTCTCCTATCCCACATCCCCCAGCACAAATCCTCTCCTATCCCACATCCCCCCAGCACAAATCCTCCTCCTATCCCACATCCCCCAGCACAAATCCTCTCCTATCCCACATCCCCCCAGCACAAATCCTCTCCTATCCCACATCCCCCCAGCACAAATCCTCTCCTATCCCACATCCCCCCAGCACAAATCCTCTCCTATCCCACATCCCCCCAGCACAAATCCTCTCCTATCCCACATCCCCCCAGCACAAATCCTCTCCTATCCCACATCCCCCCAGCACAAATCCTCTCCTATCCCACATCCCCCCAGCACAAATCCTCTCCTATCAGCACAACCTCTCCTATCCACATCCCCCCAGCACAAATCCTCTCCTATCCCACATCCCCCCAGCACAAATCCTCTCCTATCCCACATCCCCCCAGCACAAATCCTCTCCTATCCCACATCCCCCCAGCACAAATCCTCTCCTATCCCACATCCCCCAGCACAAATCCTTCCTATCAATCCCCCAGCACTAATCCTCTCCTATCCCACATCCCCCCAGCACAAATCCTCTCCTATCCCACATCCCCCCAGCACAAATCCTCTCCTATCCCACATCCCCCCAGCACAAATCCTCTCCTATCCCACATCCCCCCAGCACAAATCCTCTCCTATCCCACATCCCCCCAGCACAAATCCTCTCCTATCCCACATCCCCCCAGCACAAATCCTCTCCTATCCCACATCCCCCCAGCACATATCCCCCACCTCCTATCCCACATCCCCCCAGCACAAATCCTCTCCTATCCCACATCCCCCCAGCACAAATCCTCTCCTATCCCACATCCCCCCAGCACAAATCCTCTCCTATCCCACATCCCCCCCAGCACAAATCCTCTCCTATCCCACATCCCCCCAGCACAAATCCTCTCCTATCCCACATCCCCCCAGCACAAATCCTCTCCTATCCCACATCCCCCAGCACAAATCCTCTCCTATCCCACATCCCCCAGCACAAATCCTCTCCTATCCCACATCCCCCAGCACAAATCCTCTCCTATCCCACATCCCCCCAGCACAAATCCTCTCCTATCCCACATCCCCCCAGCACAAATCCTCTCCTATCCCACATCCCCCCAGCACAAATCCTCTCCTATCCCACATCCCCCAGCACAAATCCTCTCCTATCCCACATCCCCCCAGCACAAATCCTCTCCTATCCCACATCCCCCCAGCACAAATCCTCTCCTATCCCACATCCCCCAGCACAAATCCTCTCCTATCCCACATCCCCCAGCACAAATCCTCTCCCTATCCCACATCCCCCCAGCACAAATCCTCTCCTATCCCACATCCCCCCAGCACAAATCCTCTCCTATCCCACATCCCCCAGCACAAATCCTCTCCTATCCACATCCCCCCAGCACAATCCTCTCCTATCCCACATCCCCCAGCACAAATCCTCTCCTATCCCACATCCCCCCAGCACAAATCCTCTCCTATCCCACATCCCCCCAGCACAAATCCTCTCCTATCCCACATCCCCCCAGCACAAATCCTCTCCTATCCCACATCCCCCCAGCACAAATCCTCTCCTATCCACATCCCCCCAGCACAAATCCTCTCCTATCCCACATCCCCCCAGCACAAATCCTCTCCTATCCCACATCCCCCCAGCACAAATCCTCTCCTATCCCACATCCCCCCAGCACAAATCCTCTCCTATCCCACATCCCCCCAGCACAAATCCTCTCCTATCCCACATCCCCCCAGCACAAATCCTCTCCTATCCCACATCCCCCCAGCACAAATCCTCTCCTATCCCACATCCCCCCAGCACAAATCCTCTCCTATCCCACATCCCCCCAGCACAAATCCTCTCCTATCCACATCCCCCCAGCACAATCCTCTCCTATCCCACATCCCCCCAGCACAAATCCTCTCCTATCCCACATCCCCCCAGCACAAATCCTCTCCTATCCCACATCCCCCCAGCACAAATCCTCTCCTATCCCACATCCCCCCAGCACAAATCCTCTCCTATCCCACATCCCCCAGCACAAATCCTCTCCTATCCCACATCCCCCCAGCACAAATCCTCTCCTATCCCACATCCCCCCAGCACAAATCCTCTCCTATCCCACATCCCCCCAGCACAAATCCTCATCCTATCCCACATCCCCCCCAGCACAAATCCTCTCCTATCCCACATCCCCCCCAGCACAAATCCTCTCCTATCCCACATCCCCCCAGCACAAATCCTCTCCTATCCCACATCCCCCCAGCACAAATCCTCTCCTATCCCACATCCCCCCAGCACAAATCCTCTCCTATCCCACATCCCCCCAGCACAAATCCTCTCCTATCCCACATCCCCCCAGCACAAATCCTCTCCTATCCCACATCCCCCCAGCACAAATCCTCTCCTATCCCACATCCCCCCAGCACAAATCCTCTCCTATCCCACATCCCCCCAGCACAAATCCTCTCCTATCCCACATCCCCCCAGCACAAATCCTCTCCTATCCCATCCCCCAGCACAATCCTCTCCTATCCCACATCCCCCAGCAAATCCTCTCCTATCCCACATCCCCCCAGCACAAATCCTCTCCTATCCCACATCCCCCCAGCACAAATCCTCTCCTATCCCACATCCCCCCAGCACAAATCCTCTCCTATCCCACATCCCCCCAGCACAAATCCTCTCCTATCCCCACATCCCCCCAGCACAAATCCTCTCCTATCCCACATCCCCCCAGCACAAATCCTCTCCTATCCCACATCCCCCCAGCACAAATCCTCTCCTATCCCACATCCCCCCAGCACAAATCCTCTCCTATCCCACATCCCCCAGCACAAATCCTCTCCTATCCCACATCCCCCAGCACAAATCCTCTCCTATCCCACATCCCTCCAGCACAAATCCTCTCCTATCCCAATCCCCCAGCACAAATCCTCTCCTATCCCACATCCCCCAGCACAATCCTCTCCATCCCCAGCACAAATCCTCTCCTATCCACATCCCCCCAGCACAAATCCTCTCCTATCCACATCCCCCCAGCACAAATTCCTCTCCTATCCCACATCCCCCCAGCACAAATCCTCTCCTATCCCACCATCCCCCCAGCACAAATCCTCTCCTATCCCACATCCCCCCAGCACAAATCCTCTCCTATCCCACATCCCCCCAGCACAAATCCTCTCCTATCCCACATCCCCCCAGCACAAATCCTCTCCTATCCCACATCCCCCCAGCACAAATCCTCTCCTATCCCACATCCCCCCAGCACAAATCCTCTACCTATCCCACATCCCCCCAGCACAAATCCTCTCCTATCCCACATCCCCCCAGCACAAATCCTCTCCTATCCCACATCCCCCCAGCACAAATCCTCTCCTATCCCACATCCCCCCAGCACAAATCCTCTCCTATCCACTCCCCCCAGCACAAATCCTTCCTATCCCACATCCCCCCAGCACAAATCCTCTCCTATCCCACATCCCCCCAGCACAAATCCTCTCCTATCCCACATCCCCCCAGCACAAATCCTCTCCTATCCCACATCCCCCCAGCACAAATCCTCTCCTATCCCACATCCCCCCAGCACAAATCCTCTCCTATCCCACATCCCCCCAGCACAAATCCTCTCCTATCCCACATCCCCCCAGCACAAATCCTCTCCTATCCCACATCCCCCCAGCACAAATCCTCTCCTATCCCACATCCCCCCAGCACAAATCCTCTCCTATCCCACATCCCCCCAGCACAAATCCTCTCCTATCCCACATCCCCCAGCACAAATCCTCTCCTATCCCACATCCCCCCAGCACAAATCCTCTCCTATCCCACATCCCCCCAGCACAAATCCTCTCCTATCCACATCCCCCCAGCACAATTCCTCTCCTATCCACATCCCCCCAGCACAAATCCTCTCCTATCCCACATCCCCCCAGCACAAATCCTCTTCCTATCCCACATCCCCCCAGCACAAATCCTCTCCTATCCCACATCCCCCCAGCACAAATCCTCTCCTATCCCACATCCCCCCAGCACAAATCCTCTCCTATCCCACATCCCCCAGCACAAATCCTCTCCTATCCCACATCCCCCCAGCACAAATCCTCTCCTATCCCACATCCCCCCAGCACAAATCCTCTCCTATCCACATCCCCCAGCACAATCCTATCTCTCACTTCCCCCCAGCACAAATCCTCTCCTATCCCACATCCCCCCAGCACAAATCCTCTCCTATCCCACATCCCCCCAGCACAAATCCTCTCCTATCCCACATCCCCCCAGCACAAATCCTCTCCTATCCCACATCCCCCGCACAATCCTCTCCACATCCCCCCAGCACAAATCCTCTCCTATCCCACATCCCCCCAGCACAAATCCTCTCCTATCCCACATCCCCCCAGCACAAATCCTCTCCTATCCCACATCCCCCCAGCACAAATCCTCTCCTATCCCACATCCCCCCAGCACAAATCCTCTCCTATCCCACATCCCCCCAGCACAAATCCTCTCCTATCCCACATCCCCCCAGCACAAATCCTCTCCTATCCCACATCCCCCCAGCACAAATCCTCTCCTATCCCTCATCCCCCCAGCACAAATCCTCTCCTATCCCACATCCCCCCAGCACAAATCCTCTCCTATCCCACATCCCCCCAGCACAAATCCTCTCCTATCCCACATCCCCCCAGCACAAATCCTCTCCTATCCCACATCCCCCCAGCACAAATCCTCTCCTATCCCACATCCCCCCAGCACAAATCCTCTCCTATCCCACATCCCCCCAGCACAAATCCTCTCCTATCCCACATCCCCCCAGCACAAATCCTCTCCTATCCCACATCCCCCCAGCACAAATCCTCTCCTATCCCACATCCCCCCAGCACAAATCCTCTCCTATCCCACATCCCCCCAGCACAAATCCTCTCCTATCCCACATCCCCCCAGCACAAATCCTCTCCTATCCCACATCCCCCCAGCACAAATCCTCTCCTATCCCACATCCCCCCAGCACAAATCCTCTCCTATCCCACATCCCCCCAGCACAAATCCTCTCCTATCCCACATCCCCCCAGCACAAATCCTCTCCTATCCCACATCCCCCAGCACAAATCCTCTCCTATCCCACATCCCCCCAGCACAAATCCTCTCCTATCCCACATCCCCCCAGCACAAATCCTCTCCTATCCCACATCCCCCCAGCACAAATCCTCTCCTATCCCACATCCCCCCAGCACAAATCCTCTCCTATCCCACATCCCCCCAGCACAAATCCTCTCCTATCCCACATCCCCCCAGCACAAATCCTCTCCTATCCCACATCCCCCCAGCACAAATCCTCTCCTATCCCACATCCCCCCAGCACAAATCCTCTCCTATCCCACATCCCCCCAGCACAAATCCTCTCCTATCCCACATCCCCCAGCACAAATCCTCTCCTATCCCACATCCCCCCAGCACAAATCCTCTCCTATCCCACATCCCCCCAGCACAAATCCTCTCCTATCCCACATCCCCCCAGCACAAATCCTCTCCTATCCCACATCCCCCCAGCACAAATCCTCTCCTATCCCACATCCCCCCAGCACAAATCCTCTCCTATCCCACATCCCCCCAGCACAAATCCTCTCCTATCCCACATCCCCCCAGCACAAATCCTCTCCTATCCCACATCCCCCCAGCACAAATCCTCTCCTATCCCACATCCCCCCAGCACAAATCCTCTCCTATCCCACATCCCCCCAGCACAAATCCTCTCCTATCCCACATCCCCCCAGCACAAATCCTCTCCTATCCCACATCCCCCCAGCACAAATCCTCTCCTATCCCACATCCCCCCAGCACAAATCCTCTCCTATCCCACATCCCCCCAGCACAAATCCTCTCCTATCCCACATCCCCCCAGCACAAATCCTCTCCTATCCCACATCCCCCCAGCACAAATCCTCTCCTATCCCACATCCCCCCAGCACAAATCCTCTCCTATCCCACATCCCCCCAGCACAAATCCTCTCCTATCCCACATCCCCCCAGCACAAATCCTCTCCTATCCCACATCCCCCCAGCACAAATCCTCTCCTATCCCACATCCCCCCAGCACAAATCCTCTCCTATCCCACATCCCCCCAGCACAAATCCTCTCCTATCCCACATCCCCCCAGCACAAATCCTCTCCTATCCCACATCCCCCCAGCACAAATCCTCTCCTATCCCACATCCCCCCAGCACAAATCCTCTCCTATCCCACATCCCCCCAGCACAAATCCTCTCCTATCCCACATCCCCCCAGCACAAATCCTCTCCTATCCCACATCCCCCCAGCACAAATCCTCTCCTATCCCACATCCCCCCAGCACAAATCCTCTCCTATCCCACATCCCCCCAGCACAAATCCTCTCCTATCCCACATCCCCCCAGCACAAATCCTCTCCTATCCCACATCCCCCCAGCACAAATCCTCTCCTATCCCACATCCCCCCAGCACAAATCCTCTCCTATCCCACATCCCCCCAGCACAAATCCTCTCCTATCCCACATCCCCCCAGCACAAATCCTCTCCTATCCCACATCCCCCCAGCACAAATCCTCTCCTATCCCACATCCCCCCAGCACAAATCCTCTCCTATCCCACATCCCCCCAGCACAAATCCTCTCCTATCCCACATCCCCCCAGCACAAATCCTCTCCTATCCCACATCCCCCCAGCACAAATCCTCTCCTATCCCACATCCCCCCAGCACAAATCCTCTCCTATCCCACATCCCCCCAGCACAAATCCTCTCCTATCCCACATCCCCCCAGCACAAATCCTCTCCTATCCCACATCCCCCAGCACAAATCCTCTCCTATCCCACATCCCCCCAGCACAAATCCTCTCCTATCCCACATCCCCCCCAGCACAAATCCTCTCCTATCCCACATCCCCCCAGCACAAATCCTCTCCTATCCCACATCCCCCCAGCACAAATCCTCTCCTATCCCACATCCCCCCAGCACAAATCCTCTCCTATCCCACATCCCCCCAGCACAAATCCTCTCCTATCCCACATCCCCCCAGCACAAATCCTCTCCTATCCCACATCCCCCCAGCACAAATCCTCTCCTATCCCACATCCCCCCAGCACAAATCCTCTCCTATCCCACATCCCCCCAGCACAAATCCTCTCCTATCCCACATCCCCCCAGCACAAATCCTCTCCTATCCCACATCCCCCCAGCACAAATCCTCTCCTATCCCACATCCCCCCAGCACAAATCCTCTCCTATCCCACATCCCCCCAGCACAAATCCTCTCCTATCCCACATCCCCCAGCACAAATCCTCTCCTATCCCACATCCCCCCAGCACAAATCCTCTCCTATCCCACATCCCCCCAGCACAAATCCTCTCCTATCCCACATCCCCCCAGCACAAATCCTCTCCTATCCCACATCCCCCCAGCACAAATCCTCTCCTATCCCACATCCCCCAGCACAAATCCTCTCCTATCCCACATCCCCCCAGCACAAATCCTCTCCTATCCCACATCCCCCCAGCACAAATCCTCTCCTATCCCACATCCCCCCAGCACAAATCCTCTCCTATCCCACATCCCCCCAGCACAAATCCTCTCCTATCCCACATCCCCCAGCACAAATCCTCTCCTATCCCACATCCCCCCAGCACAAATCCTCTCCTATCCCACATCCCCCCAGCACAAATCCTCTCCTATCCCACATCCCCCCAGCACAAATCCTCTCCTATCCACATCCCCCCAGCACAAATCCTCTCCTATCCCACATCCCCCCAGCACAAATCCTCTCCTATCCCACATCCCCCCAGCACAAACCTCTCCTATCCCACATCCCCCCAGCACAAATCCTCTCCTATCCCACATCCCCCCAGCACAAATCCTCTCCTATCCCACATCCCCCCAGCACAAATCCTCTCCTATCCCACATCCCCCCAGCACAAATCCTCTCACTCCCCAAACCTTTCCCACCCAGCACAAATTCTCCCCTCAGAACAAATCGTTCCCCCCAGCACAAATCCTCTCACTCCCCAAACCTTTTCCCGCCCAGCACAAATCTCTCCCTCAGACAAATCGTTCCCCCCAGCACAAATCCTCTCACTCCCCAAACCTTTCCCGCCCAGCACAAATTCTCCCCTCAGAACAAATCGTTCCCCCCAGCACAAATCTCTCACTCCCCAAACCTTTTCCCGCCCAGCACAAATTCTCCCCTCAGAACAAATCGTTCCCCCCAGCACAAATCCTCTCACTCCCCAAACCTTTTCCCGCCCAGCACAAATTCTCCCCTCAGAACAAATCGTTCCCCCCAGCACAAATCCTCTCACTCCCCAAACCTTTTCCCGCCCAGCACAAATTCTCCCCTCAGAACAAATCGTTCCCCCCAGCACAAATCCTCTCACTCCCCAAACCTTTTCCCGCCCAGCACAAATTCTCCCCTCAGAACAAATCGTTCCCCCCAGCACAAATCCTCTCACTCCCCAAACCTTTTCCCGCCCAGCACAAATTCTCCCCTCAGAACAAATCGTTCCCCCCAGCACAAATCTCTCTCACTCCCCAAACCTTTTCCCGCCCAGCACAAATTCTCCCCTCAGAACAAATCGTTCCCCCCAGCACAAATCCTCTCACTCCCCAAACCTTTTCCCGCCCAGCACAAATTCTCCCCTCAGAACAAATCGTTCCCCCCAGCACAAATCCTCTCACTCCCCAAACCTTTTCCCGCCCAGCACAAATTCTCCCCTCAGAACAAATCGTTCCCCCCAGCACAAATCCTCTCACTCCCCAAACCTTTTCCCGCCCAGCACAAATTCTCCCCTCAGAACAAATCGTTCCCCCCAGCACAAATCCTCTCACTCCCCAAACCTTTTCCCGCCCAGCACAAATTCTCCCCTCAGAACAAATCGTTCCCCCCAGCACAAATCCTCTCACTCCCCAAACCTTTTCCCGCCCAGCACAAATTCTCCCCTCAGAACAAATCGTTCCCCCCAGCACAAATCCTCTCACTCCCCAAACCTTTTCCCGCCCAGCACAAATTCTCCCCTCAGAACAAATCGTTCCCCCCAGCACAAATCCTCTCACTCCCCCAAACCTTTTCCCGCCCAGCACAAATTCTCCCCTCAGAACAAATCGTTCCCCCCAGCACAAATCCTCTCACTCCCCAAACCTTTTCCCGCCCAGCACAAATTCTCCCCTCAGAACAAATCGTTCCCCCCAGCACAAATCCTCTCACTCCCCAAACCTTTTCCCGCCCAGCACAAATTCTCCCCTCAGAACAAATCGTTCCCCCCAGCACAAATCCTCTCACTCCCCAAACCTTTTCCCCGCCCAGCACAAATTCTCCCCTCAGAACAAATCGTTCCCCCCCAGCACAAATCCTCTCACTCCCCAAACCTTTTCCCGCCCAGCACAAATTCTCCCCTCAGAACAAATCGTTCCCCCCAGCACAAATCCTCTCACTCCCCAAAACCTTTTCCCGCCCAGCACAAATTCTCCCCTCAGAACAAATCGTTCCCCCCAGCACAAATCCTCTCACTCCCCAAACCTTTTCCCGCCCAGCACAAATTCTCCCCTCAGAACAAATCGTTCCCCCCAGCACAAATCCTCTCACTCCCCAAACCTTTTCCCCGCCCAGCACAAATTCTCCCCTCAGAACAAATCGTTCCCCCCAGCACAAATCTTCTCACTCCCCAAACCTTTTCCCGCCCAGCACAAATTCTCCCCTCAGAACAAATCGTTCCCCCCAGCACAAATCCTCTCACTCCCCAAAACCTTTTCCCGCCCAGCACAAATTCTCCCCTCAGAACAAATCGTTCCCCCCAGCACAAATCTTCTCACTCCCCAAACCTTTTCCCGCCCAGCACAAATTCTCCCCTCAGAACAAATCGTTCCCCCCAGCACAAATCCTCTCACTCCCCAAACCTTTTCCCGCCCAGCACAAATTCTCCCCTCAGAACAAATCGTTCCCCCCAGCACAAATCCTCTCACTCCCCAAACCTTTTCCCGCCCAGCACAAATTCTCCCCTCAGAATAAATCGTTCCCCCCAGCACAAATCCTCTCACTCCCCAAACCTTTTCCCGCCCAGCACAAATTCTCCCCTCAGAACAAATCGTTCCCCCCCAGCACAAATCCTCTCACTCCCCAAACCTTTTCCCGCCCAGCACAAATTCTCCCCTCAGAACAAATCGTTCCCCCCAGCACAAATCTTCTCACTCCCCAAACCTTTTCCCGCCCAGCACAAATTCTCCCCTCAGAACAAATCGTTCCCCCCAGCACAAATCCTCTCACTCCCCAAACCTTTTCCCGCCCAGCACAAATTCTCCCCTCAGAACAAATCGTTCCCCCCAGCACAAATCCTCTCACTCCCCAAACCTTTTCCCGCCCAGCACAAATTCTCCCCTCAGAACAAATCGTTCCCCCCAGCACAAATCCTCTCACTCCCCAAACCTTTTCCCGCCCAGCACAAATTCTCCCCTCAGAACAAATCGTTCCCCCCAGCACAAATCCTCTCACTCCCCAAACCTTTTCCCGCCCAGCACAAATTCTCCCCTCAGAACAAATCGTTCCCCCCAGCACAAATCCTCTCACTCCCCAAACCTTTTCCCGCCCAGCACAAATTCTCCCCTCAGAACAAATCGTTCCCCCCAGCACAAATCCTCTCACTCCCCAAACCTTTCCCGCCCAGCACAAATTCTCCCCTCAGAACAAATCGTTCCCCCCAGCACAAATCCTCTCACTCCCCAAACCTTTTCCCGCCCAGCACAAATTCTCCCCTCAGAACAAATCGTTCCCCCCAGCACAAATTAATTCTCCCTCCTCCAAACACCCTCTGTCAGCACAAATCCTTTCTCTTCAAATCCTTCCTCTTAGCACATATCGACCCCCCCATAACTTTACTCTCCTAGCCCAAATCCCACCTCCCAAACAGAACCCCCCCCCTAATTCACCTTCTAGCATTATTTATCGCCCAACACTTAGCACAACCTCCACAACACAAATCCTCCCCCCTACCAAATCCTCCCTTTTAGCAGAAATCTGCCCCACCCCCAAGCACAAATCATCTACTCTCCCTCAAATTCCACCTCCCAGCATAAATAATATCCCCCCTTTAAATTCACCCTCTCAACAGAAATCTTCTCTCTCCACCAAATCCCCCCTCCCAGTAAAAATCATCTCCCCAAACGCATCCTCTTAGCACATATGCCGCACCCCCCCCCCACCCCAAGTTTACCCTCCTAGCACAAATTTTCTCCTCCCCCCAAATCCCACCTCCCCAGCACAAATCCTTTCCCCCCAATCCACCATCCAGCATTAATCATCTGCCATCCCTCTGCACAAACTCCCAACACAAATCCCCCTCCCCCAGGAGTAATTCCCCCCCCCCCCCATACTCCTGCCAAACACTTAAGCAGAAATCCTGTCTTTTCCCCCAAATTCCACTTCCATTGCACAAACCTGTATCTGTGGGCTGTTGAAAGTAGAAAGGTTCACTTTTGTCATTAAAGACTCTTCATTCGGCTTCCAATAACTACTTTGACAAACAGTTCCAGGTGACCTAGGAAATGATCTGTGTTAAAATGTACCTGCTGCCAAGGCTGTGGCAGTTTTTGTAGGCTCTAGATGTATTTGGGTTTTGACAGGAATCTGGTTCCCTATCTTTTGTGCTTTGGAGAGAAGGTGGGCTACCTGTCTAGAGATCCAGCCCAGAATTTCACCTTTCTTAAAAGCTTGTGCTGTCAAAACTTGATGTAGTTTTGGATAGAAAGAGGAAGGTTGTAAACCACTGTAAATGTTGTTCTTTTTCTGTCTTAATCCCTTTAAGGGAGCTTTTGGTGACACTACAGAAAGTAAGAAAAAAAAATCTGCAAAGTGAGTGGAATTTCATTCTTATGTCGCGTACACACGGTCGGAATTTCCAATGGAAAAAGTCAGATGGGAGCTTTTTGTCGGATATTCCAACCGTGTATATGCCCCATGGGACTTTTTCTGTTGGAAATTTCCGACTGCCTTAGATAGAGAGCAGGTTCTCAATTTTTCAGACGGAACAAATTCCTATTGGAAAATCCGTTCATCTGTATGCAATTCGGACGGAAAAAAAAACACACGTATGCTCAGAAACAATTTGACGCATGCTCGGAAGCATTGAACTTCTTTTTCTCGCCTCGTCGTAGTGTTGTACGTTACTGCGTTCTTGACGGTTGAAATATCAGAGAACTTTTGTGTGACCGTGTGTATGCAAGACAAGCTTGAGCGGGATTCCGTCGGAAAAACCATCCAAGTTTTTCCCGACGGAAATTCCGCTCGTGTGTACAGGGCATGAGACAGTTGTCGCAAGAACAGTTGTCCCATTAGGAAGATTTACTATCACAAGTTCTGGTAAATACAAAAAAAATTGGGATTTCTCATCACTTTATGTCCTGGTGACAATATTCACCATGACAGATGGAAAAGTTTTGTGTAGGAAAGAAGGAGCGCCCAGTGTCCAGAAAACTGCCAGTTTAGATGTATGGTTCAAAAGGCGCTTCAGGGGAATGGACTCCCCCTTCTTCTGGTCTAACGAGTAAGCACAAAATATATATAAAACACATATATATATATATATATATATATATATATATTAGGGCTGTTACTGATTAAAATTTTTGTGTTCGATTAATCGATTTTTTTTTAATCGATTATCGACTAATTTCGATTAATTATGACGCACATACAGATCCAACTACATTTAGCTGATCTTCTTGCAGGCTGATTCCCAGTGCAGCTACCAACCACTGGAAAAATGGATAGCAGAATACAAAACACACACAAAGGCAGCGCTCGATGGGAATAGCATTAAAACTTTTATAGTCTTCAAGTAGGTAACAAAATAAATATTGCACTGGAGATAAAATCGATGTAGCTACTGTAAGGGGGTTAGCTCGGCAGCGGGTGTGTGTGACCCCCTGGATGGGTTCACCACACAAAAACAGGCACAGCAGACAGAGTTTGTAGTTGCAAAAACAAAAGGTGCGGTTTATTTAAACTATTTACAGGGGAAAAACAGCAAAACAAAAAGAAACATACAAAAATAAATCCTGGTCAGCTTGACCGCTTACTACACATGTAGGTTCCCTGTCTGACAACTAGGTGCAGCCTTGTGCTGCCCCAGCCCCAATCTCCCTGTTTTTGAAGGTTTTAGCCACACAGGCTTTGTCTCACCGCACAGGACAGAAACACACTCCCCAGTCTTGCACAACACAGAACTGGTTCCAGGATTGAGCATCTCACTTAGCATGCTGGGAGTTCTTGTAGAGGCCTTAATGAGCCACTTGATTCAGCTGGGCTCCTTAACTCTTCCCCCGCAAGACTCCCAGCACTCCCCCTAGTGGTATGAATTTGCATAAAGCCTGAATCTAGGGCATACATACCTACCATCCTGGATGCAACCTGGTGATTTTACCTGCCTGCTGTCACACTACATAAACTGTAAAAATGGTGCGAGTAATACCAAACGGTAGCAAAAGCAGTCATAAAAACATGTAGCTAAGTATGATACTGGTATAAAAATGTGTACAACGATACTACTGCTGAATCCAGATGAGAAGGGGCTAACATCAGTCCGTCAGCATGTAGATGTCCCATGAAGGGAACTATCACAACTCCCAGTGGATGGCTGTAGAATCCCAGGTTGATAGAGGGAAGTGATGGAGGGAAGTGTAACAGCCCTTGCGTGGGGCAGATAGTAAGGTCCCGCCGGCATGCAGATATGAAGGCACAGCAAAGGAGCTCTTCAGATGGACACGGCAAGCCCAAAGAATTTTGATCGATCAAAAGAATTAATCGATTAATCGAGGAATTAATAGTTAATTTCCACAGCCCTAATATATATATATATATATATATATATATATATATGTGTGTCTGTAAATAAAACAAAATACTTCTAAATAACATATAAAAAACATGAAAAAACATATATATGGTATATTCATCATTGTAGGAGGCAGTGGGGGGGGGGGGGTGTCCCCGATCTGGGGAGGGAGGGTGTTGGGAGTTAATATAAAGAGGGGACCTTAGTGGACCATAGGAACTGATATGGGGAATGGCTAGGAGTAAGAAGCTAGCTGGGGGGGGGGGGGGGGGGACTAAATGTTGATGAGGGAGGGAGGGGGCTCGAGGGTGGTGATAGATTTTGGTGGCAGAAAAATGAAAAATAAGGATGAAGGCTGGCAACTGGAGGAGGGATGGATGGTCAAGATGAGGTCTGCTGGCAGGGAGAAGGATAAGGCAGAGTTGATTGGCAAGAAAAGGTGTTCATTGTTAACTACTGGGGGTAGGATGGGATGAGCAGGAAACGCGTTCACTTGATGTATATGTTTACACCTACACCTCTTTTAAACCACACATCTAAAGTTGCAGTTTTCTAGACACCGGGTGCTACTTCTTTCCTACCCAAGTCTTTTTGCGCAAAGGACTACAAGGCCATATCAGAACAGTAGCAGCTCAAGCCACTAAGTGGGTCCACCACCACCATAATTCGTTGGGCACGACCCACTGGGAGGGATTTCTTCCTATTTGCGCACACAATCACTCACCCACGCCCAGTGACTGATTCAGTCAGTCCAGCGCAGTCTGCAACACAAACCAGACAGAAAAGTGTGATAAACCGAGTGGGTCAAAAAACAAAAAGACTATACATACACTTAAGTCTTATCACAAACATGGTTTAGAATACTCTTTTTATTTCCAGTCTGTATATTCGGGTTGACTTTATCATTTCAAGATTTCTATTATTAGATATTGTACAGTTATGTAACAATGTCACGTGCCTTTCTTAAGATGATGGATCAGTGGTGTAAGCTGTGGCAATGTAGCAAAGTCATTACACAAGCAGTGTGATTATTATGGCTGGACTGCCAACGGAACCCTGACCCAGATTCACAGCTTAGGCTTAGCCCTGAGCTGAACTAAATTTCCCTACACTAACCATTCTACACTAACAAACCTAGCTTCAGAGGTGGCCCATCCATACGGGGCGCAGGGACGCCACCCTCCTAATCCTTGCACCCAGCCCCTATTTTACATGCAGGGTCCCAGATGCATAGATTCCAATGGGGTTTATTTTTTTAGAAGCACATGATTAGAGCCCGAGGCGCTAATTAGCTTTAAAAAAAGGGTGGGCTTGGGACGTAGAGCACTGCACCCTGAGCCCAACCAGTTGTGTGACAATAGCAAATTAATATTCGCTATTGTGTTCCTGATTCTCCTCCTGGCCAATCCCGGTTCAGAAAGTGGGTCCTGAGACCCGATTGGCTGTGAGGAGAGCAATTTGTCATGCGATTGACAGCTCAAAATCTTTGAAAAAAGGTTCCTGCTCTACTTTTTTTTGCAATGAAATGACATATCAAAATCGCACTGATTGGCGGCTTTGAAATCGTGCTGAAGTAGCACGATTTCAAAGCCACACTGGTGTAAACCAGGGCTTAGGGATTGATAAACTGCAATATATTACATTTTTGCTTTTGGGGCTTAGATGCACTTTAAGTAGTGGATGTGCATTGGAGATTTTTTGGAGAATAAGAATAAGAATATCATTAGTGTCACTTTAGCTTCTTGTTGTTAAACTCATTTGCAACACTCTATCAATGTGCTGCAGATGAGATATTTGCTTCCAATACTGTATGGTGTAGATAAGTGAAAGATCTAGGGCTGTGGAAATTAACTATTAATTCCTCGATTAATCGATTAATTGTTTTGATCGATCAAAATTCTTTTGATCGATCAAAAGAATTTTGATTGGTACTCGCCTCTCTCCCGGCTTCCGGGTCTTCAGGGAGATCCGGTGACGTCACGGACACCGGCGGGGCTTGCCTTGTCCATCTGAAGGGCTCCTTTGCTGTGCCTTCATATCTGCATGTCGGCGGGACTTTACTATCTGCCACACTTCCCTCTATCAACCTGGGATTCTACAGCCATCCACTGGGAGTTGTGATAGTTCCCTTCACGGGACATCTACATGCCGACGGACTGATGTTAGCCCCTTCTCATCTGGATTCAGCAGTGGTTTTGTTGTACACATTTTTATACCAGTATCATACTTGGCTACATGTTTTTATGACTGCTTTTGCTACCGTTTGGTATTACTCGCACCATTTTTACAGTTTATGTAGCTACATCGATTTTATCTCCAGTGCAATATTTATTTTGTTACCTACTTGAAGACTATAAAAGTTTTAATGCTATTCCCATCGAGCGCTGCCTTTGTGTGTTTTTTGTATCCTGCTATCCATTTTTCCAGTGGTTGGTAGCTGCACTGGGAATCGGCCTGCAAGGAGATCAGCTAAAAGTAGTTGGATCTATGGGCGTTATAATTAATCGAAATTAGTCGATTAATCGATTTAAAAAAAAAACAATTAATCGAACACGAAAATTTTAATCAGTAACAGCCCTAGAAAGATCATTTCTGAATAGTGACATGGGTTGCTGCAATCTGTATGCTGCTTTTATATTTGTGGTCATGTTTGCCCAGAGGAGGAACTACCAGTCTCAATGCAACAGAAGTGACATATGGCATAAATTATAGACATGCTGGTTCTTGTGTGTTAGTGTGCACTGTTATACTATTAATAAAATAAGGCTTGGCTTGTAGGAGGGAATATCTCAAAGCAATCTGTTCTTTTTAGCATGAACAGACCTGTAGCTAAGTGGTCTCTGAGTTTTCTCATAAATAAGGATGCATATTAAATCAACTATGTCAGACATTTACTAGGCTTACCTAATTTTTTTTAAATGAAATGTTGTAAAGCATACTAGAATGCATAATATCAACATACTTTATCTTGTAAAGCAATATCTGGCCAGTTCTCATGCAATACCCTGAAAACATTGTATTGGAAACCTTACTGCTAGAGCTGGCCATATACATACAGGTTTCTATTGTTGGGCCCACAGGCTAGAAATCTAACAGATTCCCAATCCACGATAACAGTGTGGTGACTAATTCCCTCTGCTGGGCTATTGTATTATTCTGACAGCCAGCACCACCAGCTGTCAGAATACTTGAACATCTGAGTGGATGCAAAGCTGTTTGGCCAACAAATTTCTGAAAAACTTAAATAAACAGTGGGATTCTGTTGAATGGAGCAGTTCCAGCAGGGCCCCAAGCTGCTCGAATTTCTGCCGAGCCAGGAGAAATAAAGCAGGTGTACTTGTGCTCAGTACCATGGCATATCTCATGCATACATGAGTGACTGTTGCTCTAGATCTTTGCTCACCCTTATATGGCTCTCAGGGCATTATTCCTCCCACTGACACCAACATTGGGAGACACTATTACTCCCACTGACACCAATAATGGGACACACTTCCTCCCACTGACACAAACATTGGGACACTATTCCTCTCACTGACACCAATGATGGAGCACTATTCTTGCCACTGATGCCAATAATGGGCACTTTTCCTCCCACTGACACCAATGATCGGGTACTATTCCTCCCACTGAAAACAATTATGGAGCACTATTCCTGTTACTGACACTAATAATGGGGAAGAATTCCTTCCACTGACACCAATGATGGGGCACTATTCCTCCCACTGACACCAATGATGGGGCACTATTCCTCCCACTGACACCAATGATGGGGCACTATTCCTCCCACTGACACCAATGATGGGCCACTATTCCTCCTGCTGACACCAAAGATGGGACATTATTTCTTTCTCGTACATCACGAGACACAGAGCGACATAGTCATTACTAATGGGTTATATAGATACCTTCAGGTGCTGGCACTGGCAACTTCCAAAACCGGAAGTACCCTCCCCTATATAAGCCCCTCCCATCCGGGAGCACCTCAGTTTTTTGCCAGTGTCTAAGGTGTTGGCCAAGAAGAAACATGTGTTTTTCACTGAGCTTGCGTACAGGTTCTTTTGGGCCTCAGTAAGCTATTCCGGATCCGACCAAAAAAGCTTCATAGCTAAACGGTCGGTACCCGGGCCTTGCAGAGAAGAGCAAGGTTTTGCCTGTAATGCTTCTCTTAGGAGAGCTGGACCCTGGGATCCAGAGCTCTGGTCATACCCATGACCAAGATGTTTTCTGTGCAGGGTGCTATACAGGTCCAGGGGAGTGGAATCCTTGGGAACCCGGTCCCTGAAGGTTTAATTACAATGCCTGCCGTGATAGGTGAAGTTTGGGCTTCTGTGGACCAAACAAAGTCCTGCGGCGGGGAACAGGTAAGTGGAGGCCCCCAGGAACTTGGTTCTATTGGGGGACCCCCAAGCCTAATTTGTCTTTCTGTCTGTTACCTAACGGTATTCCCGCTAATATCTGTGCATGCCTGCAACTACTAAAAAATGTAATAATTTTAATAGTGGTCAAGAAAAAAAAAAAATATATATATATATATATATATTTAATATATTAGACTGCGGTACCTGTGTTAATCCACTAGAGGCCGCTGTGGAATGTTTCTTGTCATGTGGACTAGTTTCTTTTTATCAGAGCAAGTCCAGGCAGATGGTGAGTTCTCTTGTGGGAAACTGCTTCCTCTGCCATGTTGCAATGCTCGTCCATCCCCCGGCCTGCGGCAAAAGGGGCCCTGGCTCTTGTCCCTGGTTTCCTTTTCAAAATTAGCGCCGAAGGCGCACGTGGCCGCGCGCGTGCGCGTGCACGCGCCTCTATATATAGAGGTGAGCCGGGAAAGGGGGCGGAGCTTGGGGGATGACGCTCTGTGCGCGCCGCAGCGCTTCTGCGCATGTGCAGGCGTCCCAGCATGTTAAAAACCACAATTATGTGTTGTGAGCTGGCTATGGAGTGCAGAGACAGAGCTGGCAACATTTAAAAAAAAAAAAAAAAAGGCATACAGCAAGCGGTTGATGCAGGCATCCCCATAGAAAGGCACATTAGTAGACACCAACTGTTTTTATAGCAGCATTTGTGCTAGACTATTGTCAGTAAGTGGTGTATTTCGGCTGGAATACCTCAGCTTTGGGCTTAGGAATAATGCCGTCTAAAAACTCCGGGACTAAAAATTCCAGGAAGCATAGGGGGTCTCCATCGGGCTCTGAGGATCTTGGGCATGCTTCGGCTGCACCAGTCTCCCCTGAAGAATCAGAGGTTAGTGACCGTAGAGCACCCTCAGGAGTACCTGGTACTGTGGCTGTCCTCAGTTCACCTGCTCCTGTGTATGTAACAGAGGAGGTTTTTTCCTCAGCTCTGGGAGGGCTGGAAGAGAGATTGTCAGCATTGATCGCTGCTTCCCTGTCACAGGAAAAAAGCGCTCGATCTCCGTCTCCTCCCTCAGAGTGCCTGTTAGCAGAGCAACAGTCCCATACAGGGATCGACCTGCCTGAAGGGGATCAGGATGAGGTCGATTCTGTTGTAGAGGAATCAACAGTGGAAGAGCCATTCTCAGCATCACATGCTGAAAGGTTATGGGTTCAGTCCCTGACTAATATGGTCCGATCAGCATTTAAAATGCCCCTTGCGGAGCCATCATCCACTTCTGTCTCCTCGTTGGGGTCGCTAAAAGCTCCCCAGACTGTTTGTTTCTTTCCGATCCATCCTTTACTGGAAGGGCTCATTTACCAGGATTGGGAGCATCCTGATAAAATATTTACTCCTCCCAAGAGATTTCAAGTGGTCTATCCCATGGAGGATAAGTTCATCAAAAAATGGAGGGTCCCTACAGTGGACGCAGCCATCTCTTGTGTGAATAAATCACTGACATGTCCAGTGGATAATGTCCAAATGTTCAAGGACCCAATAGATAAAAAATTGGAGTCCTTATTAAAATCTGCTTTTTCTACAGCAGGATTGGTGACACAACCAGCAGTGGCAGCTATTGGGGTCTGCCAAGCAGTGAAGGATCAGTTGAAACAGGTCTTAAGGGACTTGCCAGATCAGCAGGCTCTTGCCCTAGCTGATCTACCTAGAGCCTTATGCTTTGCGGTGGACGCTATAAAGGATTCAATCCATCAGGCCTCCCGCCTTACGCTGTCTGTAGTACATATGCGCAGGCTTTTATGGCTCAAAAACTGGTCTGCTGAAGCTCCCTGTAAAAAATTGCTGGTCAGCTTCCCATTTCATGGTGAACGCTTATTCGGGGAAGACCTGGACAAATATATCCAGAGAATTTCCAGCGGTAAAAGTACACTTTTGCCGGTTAAAAACAGAGTTAGAGGTCCCTCTTTTAAGAGGCCTGCTTCTCCAGTCCCTAGGACATCGGCTGTGAAACAGTTCCGACGGCCTCCTCTGTCAAATCCCGGAGGTAAAAATCAGGGACAATTGCAGGGTAACAAGAAGCCCTGGAGCAGGAGAGGTACAAAACCTCCCCCAAAGTCAAATGCATGAAGGGTTGCCCCCACTCAATCGGGTGGGGGGAAGACTTCAGTTGTTCACAGAGACCTGGCGGGACACGATCAGAGACAGATGGGTGCTCTCCGCAGTAAATCTGGGATACAAATTGGAGTTAAAAGACTCCCCTCCTTCCCACTTTATAAGGTCAAACGTGCCAAGGGATCCCCAGAAGAGAGGATCCCTCCTGTTGGCACTAGAACAATTATTGCTCCAAGCAGTAATTATAGAGGTTCCCCTGGAAGAATGGGGGTTCGGGTTTTACTCAAACCTCTTTACAGTCCCGAAGCCAAACGGGGACGTGAGGCCCATATTAAATCTAAAAGGGCTAAACAAATTCCTACATATCAGGACTTTCCGGATGGAGTCGATCCGGTCGGTGGCCACTGCCCTACAAGGGGAGGAATGGTTAGCCTCGATCGACATCAAAGATGCTTATTTGCACATTCCCATCTTTCCAGCCCACCAAAAATTTCTACGCTTTGCGGTAGAAGGGCGCCATTTTCAGTTCAGAGCCTTACCCTTCGGTCTGGCCACAGCACCACGAGTGTTCACAAAAATTCTGGCCCCATTATTGGCCAATCTAAGAACACGAGGTGTAACGATAATGGCATATCTAGACGACTTGTTGCTGATAGACCACTCAGTGGAAAAACTAGAAGTGGTTGTTCACGAGACAATCAAGTATCTGGAATATCACGGTTGGATTATCAACCGAGACAAGTCAGCCCTAAAACCAGTCAAAAGTCTGGAATACTTGGGGCTAAGGCTGGATTCAGACCAGAGAAAAATTTTCTTGCCTCAAGAAAAGGGGTCGTCTTTGAGAGATTTGATCCACTTAGTGGGTTCAAAAAGACAGCCATCCATACGCCTGTGCATGAGGCTGCTGGGAAAAATGGTGGCATCATTCGAAGCAGTACCCTACGGTCAATTCCATTCAAGGAATTTGCAAAGGGCCATACTGTCAGCCTGGAACAAAAAAGTTCAGGCTCTGGACTTACCAATGTCCTTGTCCCCTTCCGTTCGCAAGAGCCTCCGCTGGTGGTTGGTTCCCCAGAATCTGGAAAGAGGGAAATCCTTCAGTCCGATTTCTTGGAAGGTGGTCACTACAGATGCCAGCCTTATAGGCTGGGGAGCAGTACTGGAGCAATGGTCTCTCCAGGGCAGATGGTCGGATGCGGAAAAGGCCCTGCCCATCAATCTCTTAGAGATACGAGCAGCCTGGTATGCCCTAGTAGCATGGACATCCAAACTCCAAGGGTCCCCTGTCAGAATTCAATCAGACAATGCCACAGCAGTGGCATATATCAATCATCAGGGGGGCACCAGGAGTCGTGCAGCCCAGAGGGAAGTAAATTACATCCTGAGATGGGCAGAAAGATATGTCCCAGCCATATCTGCGGTATTCATTCCAGGAGTGGAGAATTGGAAGGCGGACTTTCTAAGTCGCCAACAATTATGCCCAGGGGAATGGTCCCTTCATCCCGAGGTTTTCCGGACAATATGTCAGCGGTGGGGAACACCGGATGTAGATCTGCTAGCATCCAGATTCAACGCAAAAGTGGACAGGTTTGTCTCTTGGACAAGGGATCCCCTAGCTTGCGGCTCGGATGCCCTAGTGTTCCCTTGGGATCAGTTCAAGCTGATATATGCATTCCCACCGCCACAATTGTTACCTCGATTACTCCGCAGAATCAGGGTAGAAAAGAAACCAGTGATTCTGGTGGCTCCAGCGTGGCCCCGAAGAGCATGGTACGCGGAGATTGTAAAGATGTCTGTGGGGAGTCCTTGGACCCTCCCACATCGTCCGGACCTGCTTTCGCAAGGACCGATATACCACCCTTCCTTACCAGCCCTAGGTTTGACGGCCTGGCTATTGAAGCCCACATTCTAAAAAAGAGAGGGCTCTCTAATGCTGTGGTATCTACCATGATCAATGCCAGGAAGCTGGTATCCAGGCAGATCTACTATAGAATCTGGAAGGCGTACATCGCCTGGTGTGAGGCCAAGAAATGGCATCCACGTAAATACGTAATAGGTAGGATTCTGGACTTCCTACAATGGGCTGTAGATAGGAAGCTTGCCTTGAGTACTATCAAGGGTCAGATTTCGGCCTTGTCAATATTTTTTCAAAGGCCCTTGGCTTCGCATTCACTAGTCAAAGCCTTTATACAAGGAGTGATGCGTATTAGTCCTCCGGTTAATATTCCCATATGTCCATGGGATCTAAACTTGGTTCTGTCGGTTCTACAGAAACAACCATTTGAACCATTACAGCATATTTCTTTGGTTCTTCTCACCAGGAAATTGATTTTTCTAGTAGCCATTTGTTCGGCTAAAAGAGTGTCGGAATTAGCAGCTATGTCCTGTAGGGAGCCATATCTGGTTATCCATAAGGACAGAGTAGTGTTACGTCCTCATCCAGCCTTTCTTCCTAAGGTGGTATCGAGGTTTCATTTGAACCAAGATGTGGTTCTTCCTTCTTTTTTCCCCAAACCTACTTCGGTAGAGGAAAAGTTATTGCATTCTTTGGATGTAGTAAGAGCAGTTAAAGCTTATCTAAAAGCCACTGCTCAGATTCGCAGAACGGATACTTTGTTTATTCTGCCGGAAGGCCCCAGAAGGGGTCAGGCAGCGTCAAAATCTACTTTAGCCAAGTGGATTCGACAGGTCATAATGCAAGCCTATGGCTTGAGAAGGAGACCGCCTCCGTTCAAAGTTAGGGCGCACTCCACGAGAGCAGTTGGAACTTCATGGGCAGTGCATCACCAGGCCTCCCTGGCTCAAATCTGTAAGGCCGCAACATGGTCTTCAGTACACACGTTTACTAGGTTCTACCAGGTGGACGTTAGAAGTCAGGAGGATGTCGCCTTTGGGCGCAGTGTGTTGCAGGCCGCAAAAGATCCTCATGTCTGATAGCGCTCAGCTTATGTATGGTGTATCCCCCCCCTCGTTGGGCATTGCTTTAGGACATCCCATTAGTAATGACTATGTCGCTCTGTGTCCCGTGATGTACGAGAAAGAAAATAGGATTTTTATAACAGCTTACCTGTAAAATCCTTTTCTTGGAGTACATCACGGGACACAGAGCTCCCACCCCTCTTTGGGGACACTTATTGCTTTGCTACAAAACTGAGGTGCTCCCGGATGGGAGGGGCTTATATAGGGGAGGGTACTTCCGGTTTTGGAAGTTGCCAGTGCCAGCACCTGAAGGTATCTATATAACCCATTAGTAATGACTATGTCGCTCTGTGTCCCGTGATGTACTCCAAGAAAAGGATTTTACAGGTAAGCTGTTATAAAAATCCTATTTTCTCTCACTGACACCAATGATGGGGCACTATTCCTCCCACTGACACCAATGATGGGGCACTATTTCTCCCACTGACACCAATAATGGGGCACTATTCCATCCACTGACACCGTTGAGGGGGCACTATTCCTCCCCCCTACTAGGCATAGTTTACCCCTACTTATCCCAGGACATTTTCTACTTCCACACTCCGGCCCCCTAAAGTCTGAAAAACAGTAAACTTCCCCTTTGTTTAGAAAGTTTGGAAACCCCTGCTCTAGACCAATGGTGATCAACTAGATATAGGGGAATTCAACTGCAGCCTATGATATCACCCAAGGGATGTAAATGGTCAATGGCTGTGGGCATACAGTACATGCTTACTGGAGACTTTATCTCTAGTTTTGTGTATGTGTTTAAGCTGAGAAGTGAACTTTTGCACAGAAGAAGTTATACAAGTTATGTTGCTAATGTGAAACCTGTAGCTGCTTCTGCTATTTTGGAAA
This sequence comes from Rana muscosa, assembly GCA_029206835.1. NCBI lineage: Eukaryota > Metazoa > Chordata > Amphibia > Anura > Ranidae > Rana > Rana muscosa. Next base: position 486,636,730 of record CM055117.1, on the reverse strand, counting down.
ATACAAGAGAAAGAAATACCCATCTTTAGGGATGAGCTGAGCACCCCCCGGTTCGGTTCGCAGCAGATCATGCGAACAGGCAAAAAATTTGTTCGAACATGGGAACCCCGTTAAAGTCTATGGGACACGAACGTGAAAAATCAAAAGTGCTAATTTTAACTTTCAATATTTTTATTATTCAAATGACAAGACGATGTCTCAAACAATACATTCAATAATCAACAATGTTTGCAGATGAGAAAGTAAGCAGCCGAATGTCCTTCCATCAGGATAAACAGAAATACAACACCTCAACACAATTGAGAAATGTCAATATAGAATACCTTTGGTGGAAATATTGGTGAGATTGACAGAATGAAATAACATAGAAGGTTAAGAGCTGTTAACCACTTCCCTACCCAGCCATAGTCAAATGACGTCCACAGATGGGATCTCCCATCCTGGGTGGATGTCATATGACGTCCTTGGCTTTGTAGGGGGATATCTGAATGATGCCTGCAGTTAGAGGCATCATTCAGATATCCTTTTGAAGTGCCGGCGATTCTGCGCACCATAAGAATGATCATAGCGGCGGTTCCACCGCTTGATCGTTCTTACAGGCGGCGGGAGGGGACATCCTCCCCCTCCCGCCGCCATCCGGTGCTTCTCCGGGCTCCTCGTGCTATCGGGGACCCGGAGCGAATCTTCCGGCGTCGTTGGTGGGGTCACGTGATGAGCATAGAGATGACTGGTGACCAGATGGTCACCAGTCATCTCTATGATCGTCGGAGGCCCGGGCGCGATGTGATGACATCACGCCCGGGCCTCAAATGTAAACAAAGCCGCCATTGCGGCTGTAAGTATGAGATCAGTGAAAAATGTTTCACTAATCTCATGCTTTCCAGCCTGGAGGAGAGATGTGGGGTCTTATTGACCCCGCATCTCTCAATAAAGAGGACCTGTCACACACATTCCTATTACAAGGGATGTTTACATTCCTTGTAATAGGAATAAAAGTGATAAAAAAAAAAAAAAAGTAAAATCATTGTAAAAAAATAAATAAATAAGTAAAAAAAAAAAAAAAATAATAATAAAAAAAAATTAAAACGCCCCTGTCCCCGGTAGCTCGCGATCAGAAGCGAATGCACACGTAAGTCGCCCACATATGTAAACGCCGTTCAAACCACCCATGTGAGGTATCGCCGCGTGCGTTAGAGCATGTGCAACAATTCTAGCACTAGACCTCCTCTGTAACTCTAACCTGGTAACCTGTAAAAAAAATTAAAGCGTCGCCTATGGAGATTTTTAAGTACCGAAGTTTGGCGCCATTCCATGAGTGTGCGCAATTTTAAAGCGTGACATGTTAGGTATCTATTTACTCGGCGTAACATTATCTTTCATATTTTAGCAAAAAAATGGGCTAACTTTACTGTTTTGTTATTTTTTAATTCATGAAACCATTTTTTTTTTTAAAAAGGCGTTTGAAAAATTATTGCGCAAATATCGTGCAAGAAAAAATGTTGCAATGACCGTCATTTTATTCCCTAGGGTGTCTGCTAAAAAAACATATATAATGTTTGGGGGTTCTGAGTAATTTTCTAGCAAAAGAATGATGATTTGCACATGTAGGAGAGAAGTGCTAGAATAGGCCCGGTATTGAATAGGTACAAAAAGCCCTGTATTGAAGTGGTTAATGATCAGATCATGAAGTATGCTTCAGATTTGTTAGGGACTAACCACGTAGAGTCCCAATGAGTCATTTAGGCCTGCAATATTAGGAAGGGATATAGTACAGGGAAAAGGTATAGTATAGGAAGCAAAGGAAGAAAATGGGGAGTGGGAAGGGAAAGTGCTAGTTTTAAAGGTTATAAGGAAAGTTATTGTCATAAAAAGTGTTTGGGGACCCGGGTCCTGCCCCAGGGGACATGTATCAATGCAAAAAAAAGTTTTAAAAACAGACGTTTTTTCAAGAGCAGTGATTTTAATAATGCTTAAAGTGAAACAATAAAAGTGAAATATTCCTTTAAATTTCATACCTGGGGGGTGTCTAAAGTATGCCTGTAAAGTGGCCAATTTTTCCCGTGTTTGGAAAAGTCCCTGCGCAAAATGACATTTCTAAAGGAAAAAAAGTAATTTAACCACTTAAGCCCCGGACCATTTGGCTGCCAAATGACCGGGCCACTTTTTGTGATTCGGCACTGCGTCTATTTAATTGACAATTGCGCGGTCGTGCGACGTGGCTCCCAAACAAAATTTACGTCCTTTTTTTCCCACAAATAGAGCTTTCTTTTGGTGGTATTTGATCACCTCTGCGGTTTTTATTTTTTGCGCTATAAACAAAAATAGAGCGACAATTTTGAAAAAAAAGGAATATTTTGGACTTTTTGCTATAATAAATATCCCAGATTTTTTTTTAAAAAGCTAATTTTTTCTCAGTTTAGTCCAATATGTATTGTTCTACATATTTTTGGTAAAAAAAATCACATTAAGCGTATATTAATTGGTTTGCGCAAAAGTTATAGCGTCTACAAAATAGGGGATAGTTTTATGGCATTTTTATTATTATTATTTTTTTTACTAGTAATGAACGGCGATCTGCGATTTTTATCGTGACTGCAACATTATGGCGGACACATCGGACACTTTTGACACATTTTTGGGACCATTGTAATTTTTACAGTGATCAGTGCTATAAAAATGCACTGATTACTGTAAAAATGACACTGGCAGTGAAGGGGTTCACCACTAGGGGGCGCTGAAGGGGTTAAGTGTGTCCTAGGGGTTAAGTGTGTCCTAACATTCTAACTGTTAGGGGTCGTGGCTACCAGTGACACGTCAGCGATCACTGCTCCCGATCGCAGGGAACAGTAGATCCCTGACGTGTCACTAGGCAGAACAGGGGAATGCTTTGTTTACAAAGGCATCCCCCTGTTCTGCCTTTGCTGACCGCAATTGCATCATCGTGCAACATCAAGATCCTGGGACCCGCGAGTGCACTCACGAGGCACGCGGCGACAAATTTAAAGGGACGTACAGGTACGCCCATTTCCCTGCCTGTGCCATTGTGTCGACGTATATCGTCGTGCGGCGGTCCTTAACCACTTAAGCCCCGAACCAATACGCAGCATAAAGACCAGGCCCCTTTTTGCGATTCGGCACTGCGTTGCTTTAACTGACAATTGCGCGGTCGTGCGACGTGGCTCCCAAACAAAATTGACATCCTTTTTTCCCATAAATAGAGCTTTCTTTTAGTGGTATTTGATCACCTCTGCAGTTTTTATTTTTTGCGCTATAAACAAAAATAGAGCGACAATTTTGAAAAGAATACAATATTTTTTACATTTTGATATAATAAATATCGCAAAAAAATATATAAAAAAAAACATTTTTTTTCTCAGTTTAGGCCGATACGTATTTTTCTACATATTTTTGGTAAAAAAAAACGCAATCAGCGTTTATTGATTGGCAAAAATTATAGCGTTTACAAAATAGGGGATAGTTTTATGGCATTTTTATAATTTTTTTTTTTACTAGTAATGGCGGCGATCAGCCATTTTTTCGTGACTGCGACATTATGGCGGACACATCGGACACTTTTGACACATTTTTGGGACCATTGTCATTTTTACAGCGATCAGTGCAATAAAAATGCACTGGTTACTGTAAAAATGACACTGGCAGTGAAGGGGTTTACCACTAGGGGCGCTGAAGGTGTTAAGTGTGCCTAGGGGCGTGTTTCTAACTGAGGGGGGGCGTGGCTACAAGTGACACATCACCGATCTCTGCTCTGATTACACAGAGCGGAGATCGATGACAGTGTCAGTAGACGAGCGGGGAGATGTTGTGTTTACACTAACATCTCCCCGCTCCATCCCTCCGTGAGACGATCGCGGGAATCCCCGCCGGCGGCGCGCGACCACACGGCAGGCAGTTAAAGGGGACGTACAGGTACGTGATTGTGCCTGTACGTGCCATTCTGCCAACGTATATATGCCGTGAGCGGTCCTTAAGTGGTTAAAGGGTTGCAAAGGCAATTTTTTTTTTTAAATAACAAACATGTTATACTTACCTCCACTGTGCAGCTCGTTTTGCACAGAGTGGCCCGAACCTGGTCTTCTGGGGTCCCTCAGCGGCTGTCTCGGCTCCTCCCTGCAAGAACTAACCACCTTCATGCAAGCTCTCTGGCATGGTGGTTAGTTCTCCCGTGATACAGCCGGCGGCTATAGCCGCTCACTGTATCACTCGGCCCTGCCCCCCCGGCGTGCCGCGTCATTGGATGTGATTGACAGCAGCGTGAGCCAATGGCTGCGCTGCTTTCAATCCATCCACTCTAGCCAATCAACGGCCAGGCTGAGTGGCGAAGAGGACGTCGGGGGCGAGCGCAGCAGGTAAACGGGCTTAGGTAAGTAAAACGGGGGACTGGGGGGCCAGTATTGTCTGATGTTTTTTCACCTTAATGCATAGGATGCATTAAGGTGAAAAAACATGAACCTTTACAACCCCTTTAAGCGGTTAAAACTGCTCACGGCTATAATGAATTGTCGGGTCCCGCAATACAGATAAAAGTCATTGAAAAAAACGGCATGGGTTCCCCCCCAGTCCATTACCAGGCCCTTTGGGTCTGGTATGAATATTAAGGAGAACCCCGAACCAAAATGAAAAAAAAAAAATTGCGTGGGGGTCCCCCCAAATTCCATACCAGGCCCTTCAGGTCTGGTATGGATATTAAGGGGAACCCTGCGCCAACTTTTTTTTTTTTAAATGGCGTAGGGGTCCCCCTTAAAATCCCTACCAGACCCTTCAGGTCTGGTATGGATTTTAAGGGGAACCCCGCGCAAAAATAATAAAAAAATGGCGTGGGGTTCCCCCCAAAAATCCATACCAGACCCTTATCCGAGAGCGCCCCCCCTGAACCGTACCAGGCCACATGCCCTCAACAAGGGGAGGATGCTTTGGGGTCCAAAGCACCATGTCCCCATGTTGATGGGGACAAGGGCCTCATCCCCACAACCCTTGCCCAGTGGTTGTGGGGGGTCTGCGGGCGGGAGGCTTATCGGAATCTGGAAGCCCCCTTTAACAATGAATATGAATTTTGAGGGGGACCCCTACGCCATTTAAAAAAAAAAATTGGCGCAGGGTTCCCCTTAATATCCATACCAGACCTGACGGCCTGTTATGGAATTTGGGGGGACCCCCACGCAATTTTTTCTTTACATGGTTCAGGGAACCCTTGCCATTTTTTTCAATTACTTTTATCTGTATTGCGGGACCTGACAATTCATTATAGCCGCAATCAGTTTTAAATTACTTATTTTCCTTTAGAAATGTCATTTTGTGCAGGGACTGTTCTAAACACGGGAAAATGCGCTACTTTACAGGCATACTATAGACACCCCCCAGGTACGAAATTTAAAGGAATATTTCACTTTTATTGTTTCACTTTAAGCATTATTAAAATCACTGCTCCCGAAAAAACTGCCATCTTTAAAACTTTTTTTTGCATTGATACATGTCCCCTGGGGCAGGACCCAGGTCCCCAAACACTTTTTATGACAATACCATGCATATAAGCCTTCAAAATTAGCACTTTTGATTTCTCCCATAGACTTTTAAAGGGTGTTCCGCTGCCTTCGAATTTGCCGTGAATACCCCAAATTGTTCGCTATTCGACTCATTTGACTCGAACATCGGGTTCATCCCTACCCATCTTTCAGATGTGCAGGACAAATGACCGCTATCCACTAACTACCTGCAAGAGACTCACTTTACCCTACTAAATCAAATGTCCATTTTTTTCTGTGCATGTACTTATGCTTACATTGCTTTGATAATTACTCATATTGCTGTCACATCATACATACAATTTTTGGGGGGGATATAGTAAACCTTTAAAGTTGAAGATCTGCATGCTACTGCTGAGTCTGTGATCTACTACCCAAATCCTTTTCCATCCTGAAGCATATTTTTAGCTCCCAAGTGCATTACTTTACATTTTTTAACCGCTTGACGCTGAGTGTGCTCCTATATGCGGCCCCACCAGACTAGGCTTTTTTCCCCATATTTGCGTATCTGTCTTTGTGCTGGGAACGCACTGCACGGTGCGCTCCCAGCACAGAGACCAGGGTCTCACGGAGAGCCCCGGGCACCAAACTGACGATTGAAACCCAGAACTCCCAATTCCAGGTCACCTGATCGCTCTGACTGGCTATCATAGTGATCAGTCACTGTGAAGCCCCTCGCCATGTTTCCTCTCTCTGAATGGAGGAGAGAGATACATTGTATTGCTCCCTCACTTTGCAGAGAAAAAAAAACTGTGTAAAAAAATAAAATAATAATAATAATAAAAAAAATAAAAAAAATAGCTAGATCAAGGTTTGATCTAGGTCAGTGCCAGGGTTAGTGTTTGGGTCAGGGTCAGAGCCAAAGGACAAGGTCAGGGTCAGTATTTTTTTGGGCAGGATTTTGTTTTTAAATTAATGTCAGTGTGTTTTAGGTAGCATTGAAAAACAAAAAACAAAATGCTCATTATTGTTTCTGGGCTGTACTACGGGTACAAACAACAACTAACATACACATGTGGTATCGCTGCGACCGTCTGGAGCAGGAGAATTGATTTTGGATTGTTCTTTGGTGGAAGGTTATGGTATTAGCAAGAAATATACAGCTACATTTAAAAACATGTTTTTTTTTTACTATTTTGAGCCAGTTTTTCTTTGATAATAAAAAAAATCAGGAGATATCCATTTCCATTTACCACCAAACGAAAGCTCAATTGGTCCTGAAAAAAACACGGTATAATCTACCTGGATGCAGAGTGTTGATGATATGTACGGTTTTAACATTTCAAAGTTACAAAATTGTGCTTAGGCATTAATATTTGTTTTACTCTTAGGTGCGAATGGGTTAACATTAAGCACCATCTGCCATATAGCTGCCCTCCTCTCTATTTTAACTAGGTCTTCTTTTAACTTCAATAAATGTTTATTATAAAGTCAGGTTCATACAATAGACAACGCAATAAACTTTGCCATCAACATTTGGACATCTATGTGATGTTCTTATACCGCGACTATATTCAAGGCATAAAATAGAAGGATAAGAGGTAGAATTAACACTCAGAAATTGGTTTATAACTCATAATAAGAACATTGTTGAAAAAAAAATATTGTCTCTTAACTATATATCAGAAATAAGGATCGGCTTTACTCTGGTTTCCAATTTCGTTTAAACCATATTTCCCAGGCAGACCATTTGTCTCTTGTGGATAAATATTTGCCCTGAGATGCTGCGAACATTAACTCGTACGTGGCGTGGGTGTTAGTCGTCTCTACAATTTCTCTAAATGATGGTGGGATTGCTGCTAGCCAGTGTCGCAGAATCACCAGCCTAGTGCTGAGAAGGATGTGCGTGACTACAGTTCTTATTTGTGGCGCTATTTGTTCTATTCCTAATGATAATACTGCTAGTGCTGCGTTAGGCGCAATGTGTGACCCTGCCAACCTAGAAATGAGATTGAACACTTCGGACCAAAGTGGGTTCAGGGCATGGCAATTCCACAGAATATGGTGCAGAGTACCCGTCTCTCCGCATTTCCTCCAACAAAGAGAGGCGGTAGAAGCATTAAATTTGGACATTCTGTATGGTGTAAGGTACCACTAGGTCTTCTTTTATGCCGCGTACACATGATCGATTTTCTCGACGGTGAAAACACAGTCATTTTTTCTCTTGGTCAAGAAAAATGACCATGTGTAGGCTCCCCGCCAGTGTTTCCCTATGGGAAAACTGCCCCGGAAAAAAATGCCGTGAATCACGACGAGAAAAATTAGAGCATGTTCTAATTTTTCTCGTCGTGATTAATGCCGTTTTTCTCGTCAGGAAAAATTACCAAAAGCCCACACACGGTCGTTTTTCTCGTCAAAGAGAAAAAATTTAATTTTTCCCGACGAGAAAAATGGTCGTGTGTACGCGGCATTAAAGTTGCTTCATCCTGTTGTGAAGTGATTGCCTTGCTTAGCTTTGTATCATCAGAAAACACCAATATTGAAATACTTATTCGAAACTTTCACAAATCTAGACCACTCAGAAAATATGCCACTGATCACTATTCATATTTAATACTTTTAATCTTAGTTTTAATCTTAAATACTGAAGAACCTGAAATGCAGTGTAAATGTGTATTTACCTTGTGAATAATTTTTAACTATGTTGATGTATTTATTCCTAGGCCCATCACCCTGTAATGAATATGCCCGAGTTATGTTCGATCACATTTCTGCTGTGCCAGATGAGCTTTCGCTGAAGAAGGGAGATGTTGTATCAATCATAAGCAAGGTACAGTGAAAATAATGTTTATATGATATAATTATTAATTACAGGTGTAGCGATACCCCCTTAGGAGCTGCTGGTTTAAATTTGGGCCTGCCGTTACCTCACTGTTCCATACGCTCGTCTCAGGGGTTCTCCTTGAAGAGTTGTCCAGAAGAAGTTTGCACCAACACAAAGTCTCTTTCAAGGGTTTTATTGAATAAAGTTCCAACAGAGGGGTAGAAAGGGATGGGGAGGACTCAGGTAGTTGCAGATCACAGGAATTTTCCTAGGTCCAGAGGAACAACTGTCTCCACGCTGGACTCAGCAAACACCGGATAGGCCCAATCTCACTGGCCTAGCAGCCGATGTACAGCTCGATCACCTATAGTCTCTGCCACAGACTTGGTGCAAATAGAACTGTCTCTGCCACAGACTTGGTGCAAATAGAACAGTCTCTGCCACAGACTTGGTGTAAATAGAACATTCTCTGCCACAGACTTGGTGTAGCCCTTCACTGGGTTACCTTCTGAATTGTGAACATAGCTCTCAGTGCCAGGATCTTCCAGCCGTTCGGGCAGCACTGTGAGGTAGATTATGACCCGGATGCATCCTTCAATTGAGTCCTCAATTGCTTGGTTTCTTCAAGCAGGTAAGGCGACACAGGATCATTCCTGGATCAATAGGCCCACAGTAACTCCTGGGCCTACTCTTCAGTAACAGAGCCTCAGGCCAACTTGGCCCTGAGGCGAAAGCTGCCAACACTTCCCTGAGGCCATGAGGGCCCTCAGGTCAGGGTCGGGCAGGTGGTGCCCACCACCAACGGACGGCTACACCCAACTCTTCAGAGAGAGACTCCCCTCTAAAAATGACATCTGTCCCTTAAGTACCCCCTCCCAGCCTGCACAGCACATTGACCACGCCCCTGAGCCGCTGCTGGGAAAGAGTCAGGAGGAAATCCACGCAGCCAACTGAACTAAAACAGAGTACAATTTGTAAAACAATCCTTCTGAGCCAAACTATTGCTCAGACAAACTATAATTTTACCATATAGCGCCCACTCATTGGGAGAAGGGCGCTACACAGGTATTCATATAGTGCCAACACTTTACGGAGTGGTTTACATATATTTTATATTCCCATCAGTCCCTGCCTTCAAGGAGCTTACAATCTAAGGTCTCACATTCATACATATTGTGACGAACCCTCGTCCTCCAATAGGACTATTTCCGCCATCAATGCTTCCTCTGTCCAGAACCAGCACAATCCAAGGTCCCTTTAGCCCACCCAGTTACCAGACAACACCAGTGTAGGGTAAAAACCAGCAGACTACTTTATTCGAGCACATGTTACACAGATATCTCACTTAAAAAAACACTTCCCCCCACCCTTGGAAAGCAGAGCGGGTTAAACTGTCCAATGACAATGGACACAGGTCAGGTGTATTCAAACTTCTCATCAGTAAACAGTCTTATCAGCAGGGGTTGCTGGAGGGGTCCCCCTCCCTCTTTCCTCAAAGCAAACACACTTACACAACCCATAATAGTTGAGGCAGACAGCCACAATAGAATACAGTCACATTAGAGACACAGGGTGATTTACACATAAGAGAGGTCGGGAAAGCTGGACACAGATTTTCCAGAGCTCTCCGGGGTAAGCTGAGTTCCACAAACCCCCCACCCAAAGTGTCCCCTGTCACACATACCCATTCTAGAACCAATTTAGGCAGGATCCAATCAACCTACCAGCATGTCTTTGGAGTGTGGGAGGAAACCAAAATACTCAGAGGAAACCCACACCAGCATAAGTGAGAACATCCAATTCCAAGCATAGCAGTGCTGTGTTCTGGCATTCAAATTGAGGACCCTAGTGCTGCCAGGCAGAGGTTCTACCCACTCAGCCACTGTGCTAAACTTCATCGCTCTACCTTTACCAATCCAAGATCCGCATTGGCGTGTGCAGGGGTGTTCCAGGTGTGCCTGGGCACACCCTAATCACTACGTGCTGTGCTGATTTCCCCCATGCTGGCTCCCCCACCTGGCATTGCTGCTGGCTTCCCCCCTTTCCTCTCCCCCCAGCTTCTATGGGGAGGAGGGGGTAGTAAATTTGTCATTCATCAGCGCCTTTATTTTATAAATGAACACAGCGAACACACTCACTCACTGTATTCATAAATGAATCATAGTAAACTGTTGTTTACTATGCTTCCGTTTGTGAATGAACAGGATGCAGCTCAGCACAGAGCACTTCCCATTCATTCACTGTCCAGGGCAGCTGAGGCTGCAGAGAAAGGAATGTGTGTTTGAGCTCTGGGGTGCACATTCTAATGCAATAGGCTGCGTACACCAATGCCAAGGTGTATTTGTATCTCAGAAGTGTGTTTCATATTTAGAAAATGAACAGCACACAAGCAGTATTTTTGTGTATGTAGAAAATATACTTGGACCTTTAGAACCTGTGAGGTTGGGTTCACATTAGTGCAAATTGGATGTGGGTTTCTCTGCATCCAATTCGCATGACAGGAGATTGTGACCGACTCTCAATGGAGCTGGTTCACATATCCTAGGGGCGGCTGTGAAGTGCATTGCACAGGAGTCCTGTGTATCTTTGGCTCCGTTTTAGGTCCGAATTCAGCCAAAAAATAGGGTACGATTTGTCCCTGATACGGAGAACAGGGACGCACCGGACCCCTGCCGTGAGCCACATGCGAAGACAGTGTGAACCCAGCCTGAAGAAAGGATCACCTCTTAGTAGGGCTCAGAAATGTTTGAGATTTTGTGTCGGGTTTATGCTTATAGTAAGCTTACAGTAAGCTTACATCAGTTTTTATCTGTGTTTACTATCAGCATGAAACAAGAGACTGCTTTCTCTAAAATTAGAGGTCTCTTATCGTAGAACACCAGCAAGTCGAGATATGGGCTATTTTAATGCACAGCCCTCAATCCTACTAACCAACAAAAAAATACTTTCTTAAAAATTTGCATACATTTGCAAATAGATATGAAAGTTACACATGACATCAAGGACCCTCTGTATTCATTCTATCTATCTATCTATCTATCTATCTATCTATCTATCTATCTATCTATCTATCTATCTATCTATCTATCTATTTTTCTATCAGTGGTGGAACATATATCATCGAAAGTGAGAACAAGCTAGGAATCTAAATCTTCCCTACACTGCATATCACATACACTCATTGGCAGGCAGTGGGTAGGGAGGGTAAAGAGGCAGGGTGACACTTGATCGTTAATAGATCGGGGATAGAAACAGAACAGCAGCTGATTGTAGGGGTATAGCAAGACAGAGTATACACTCATCATAGGAAGGGATGGAGGTGAGAGCGACATCTGATCGTGGAACATTGGGCAGAACGGGCTGACTGTAAACCTGGGAAGAAAAGTGAAAAGAAGCTGTGCTGGGGATTGCACAGCCTACCTACCTCTAAAACCCAAAACAATTTTATTTTATTTATTTTATTTTGTGAACGATTTGAGGTCATTGGTTACTTTTAGCTGCTGTCCAGTCCATAGAAAACTTTTTTATTTTGCTGCAAGGGTTCCCTTTGAAATGGGTTTTTGTTTCAGGGGTGGTACTTTGTGGTTTTCATTTTTATTTGGGTGTATTTTGTCTATTATTTTATGCTGATAGTATGTTTATTTTAGGTTAAACTGCTTTTTTTGCAACAAGGAATAATTTAATATTGGTAATATATTGTTTTATTATGTGTTGAGTGTTGATAGGGCCTTTTTTGGGTTAAACATACATTTTTTTCTAGTTTTATGTTGATAGATCATTTTTTTTATGTTTGGGGTGCTCAAAGCGCAACATTTACTTGTTACTGACCACCTGTTCTTGAAACTGCAATTCTTTGCAGCACATTGTTGCGTCATTTAAAAGAAAAAACAAAATAAGTACAAGAACATTGTGCACTTACACCACCTCACATTACATTACTTATATCACCTCACCCCATAGATAAAAAGTAAGTTAGCCATACACTGGTTAACCCTTTTATCCCCTATTAAAACTGTCCTGCTGCTGGATTGTTTTATACTGCTTTATCCTCTGCAGTATCTTAATCCCTGTAAAGCTTTAGGCTGGGTTCACACTAGAGCACGGAGCGTTTCATAGCAAGGGGTCCAGTGCGTTTCCATTCACCAAATTTTGGGCTGAATTCGGACTTTAAATGGACCAAAAGATGCACAGGGCTCCTGTGCAATTAGCATCGGAGCCTCTCCAGAGATGTGTGAACCGGCTCCATAGAGAGACGGTCACAATCTCCTGCTTTGGGAAACCTGGATCCAATTCGCAATAGTGTGAACCCAGCCTTAGTCTGTGCTCTTTGTCCCTAGTAAATTTGGACCTAGCTTTGCTTTTTATCTTGTTTTGGGCCACTTGTACAATGACTGATTGAGCAGTGTACCTGCCCGCTGCCGGTATCATATCATCACTGTAAAAAATCACAGCAGATCACATGACAATTGTAAACAATGGATAGCTTCCTTTTATGCCATCTATTGTGTACAATTGTGTTGCTAGCTGTGATTGGTCACAGTGATCACATGGTACAGACATGGGCCAATCGCAGCCCATCTGTACCATATGATTAGCTGTGGCTAATAACAGCTAATCATAACAAAACAAACTGAATGAATCAATGTCATTCAGAATGCTTGCTTATAGAAATTAAATTCATCGCTAGAGGCAATCATAAGGTGTAAAAAAAAAAATCCTGATCACTCCCCCAGGGTAGTACAATGTTACTATGGTAACATTATATTGCTCTGGTCACAGTATGTTAAAAAAAATCAAAAAGAAAAAAAAAAGTGAGAAAAAATATATATATATATATATATTTTTGTATTGTCACCAGACAGTGTCCCTGATCACCACCACATGACAGTGATGATGCTGTACTGCACTGGTGACAGTATGTAAAAAATAAATACAAATCTTGACTTTTTTTTACATTTCTTCCTTTTCAAATAAAGTATGACAAAAAAATTAACTCGCTATGCCTCTTACTAAATACCTTGGACTGTCTACTTTCCAAAAAAGGGTAATTTGGGGGATAATTGTACTGTCCTGACAATTTTGCTCCTTAAGAAATTAGATGGGCCGTCAGTACATCAGGATTGATCGATTTTCAGATACAGTGTCTTGAAAAAAACTTGCACCTGAATTGCACCTGAACTGCTGAACAAAACTGCACCGGACTCCTTTTTAAAAACGGACTGCAAACCGCAGCTGGACATGTGTGAACCTAGCCTAAGATGCTTATGAGTTTTATCTGAATGCATTCCTATTGATTTATATGGGCGGAAAAGCAGTTCTGAATGTTACAGCTGAATTCCAGAGAAAACAAAATCTTTAGGTGAACACGTAAGAAAGAGTGCTTTTTGCGTTACCCTAGACATAATAGCGCATTTAACCCTTGCCGTTCAGGAGGCAGCCCCACCGCAAGGGTTTAATTACGTTTACCTTTTTCTTACATGATTTTCCACTCTTGCAAGCTCCCTTCAGGGTGTGTGACCAGTAGGCACGGCCTCTTTTCCTGTACGCTTCAGTGGTCATGGGTCCTCTGATGTCATGAAGTACAATGCAGAGACCATAGCTCTGCACTGGGCATGAGGATACTGAGGGACAACAAGCCAAAGCATAAGAGAAAAGAGAAAATCACTGTCTGACAAGCAAGTTGGAGATTCAGAAAAAGTGCTTTTTCTGGTACCCTAGACATAAGTGAGTATTTAGCCCGAACGGTGTAGGGGCAGCCCCACTGCAAGGGAGTATTTTTCCCCCCAGAAAGTGGCTTTAATAAAATCAAATTTTTACAGGGTAATAGTAACACTATAATACAACAAATTCTCATAAGCTTATGTAACGATTGCTCCTTTAGTACAATAATAGAGTAAAAGCATGTGATTGTGAATCAGAGCTGAACATTGTGGTCCAAGAGCAGTTGCTTTTCTTGGCTGCACCTGTTGCCATATACTTAAAATGTGTGACGCAACATGGAAAATGCAATCAAGTGAATAAATATAAGCCATAACCCAATAAAACAGCGTTCAGAGAAGATCGGCTGTTACAAAACAGCACCACCTGCTGATCCTGAAATATACATACACACACGCATTCATAAAGTATTCAGGCCCCCTTCACTTTTTTCAGCCTGATACTACAGTTTTTTAAATTCATTTTTTTCTTCTCATCAATCTACACTCAGTTCCCCATAATGACAAAGTGAAAACTTTTAGAAATGTCTGTGAATTTATTAAAAAGAAAAAACTGAAATTTCACATGTACTTAAAGTGTTTCTAAAGGCTTAAAATGTTTTACCTTCATGCATTTTATGCATGAAGGTAAAAAACCTTCTGCGTGCAGCAGCCCCCCCAATACTTACCTGAGCCCGATCTTTCCCCAGTGATGTGCATGAGAGCCTTGGCTCCCCAGGGACTCTTCCTCCTCATTGGCTGATCACAGCCAGTGAGCCAGTGAGAGGGGGCGGAGCCGAGCCAAGCCGCCGCTCTGTGTGTAAATGGACAAGCGAGCCTGCTCTGGGAACCACATAGCGAGCTGCTTGCGCTGGGGGCAGGAGGGGCCAAGTACGCCGACCAGGGACCAGAGAAGAGGAGGATCTGGGCTGCTCTGTGCAAAACCACTGCACAGGGCAGGTATGTATGACATGTTTGTTATTTTTCTTTTAAAAAAAAATTAATAACACTTAAGGTATTCAGTCCCTTTACTCAGTACTTTGTTGGAGCAGCTTTGGCAGCATTTACAGCCTTGCGTCTTTAACGACACGGCAAGCTTTGCACACCTGGATTGAGGGATTTTTTCACCATTCTTCTCTGTAAATCCTCTCAAGCTCAGTCAGGTTGGATGAGGCTATCGATGGACAGCCATTTTACGGTTCTCCAGAGATGTTCAATAGGGTCCAAATCGGGGCTCTGGGTGGGCCACTTTAGGACATTTACAGAGATGTCCCTAAGTCACTTCTGTGTGTGCTTAGGATCAGGATATCAGGCATGGTGCTAAATGTACAAGAAAATATAGTTATTTATGGTAATAAATAGACAAATCTGTGACATTTCCCTATACAGTAAAAATGACATGTTTCCATCATTACCTTTATTACATATTACCAGTGGCAGGTGGTGCTCAATTTTCTCGATTGATCACCGCATCACTCGCTCGTAGCCTGCCAGGCACCCCCGCCAGCCCCGCATTTACCCCATCCAGGTCGTGGTTTCTGCGGCTTCCCCCCCTGCATCTGACCAATCAGGGCTTAGGACTCACGGCCAATCAGGGTCCTAGGACTCCCAGGCAATCGGTTCTCAGTACCCGCTTCCTGATTGGCTGGGAGGAGAAACAGAAAGACATAAGCGAATATTAATTCACTAATGTCACACAACTAGGTGGGCTCTGGGGCACAAAGCACCGCAGAGCCCACCCTTTTTTAAAGCCAATTAGAGCCTCAGGCTCTAATCATGTGCTTTGAAAAACAAAAATCCATTGGAATCCATGCGTCCAGCTCCCTGCATGTAGATTAGGGGCCGGGCGCATGGATTAGGGGGTCTGAGCCCCTGCGCCATGCATGAGGGGTCGCCACCAGTGTTGTTCATCTTATGTTAAAAAAGTAATTCGTTACAGTTACAAATTACTTCTTCCAAAAAGTAATTGAGTTAGTAACTCAGTTACTACATTGAAAAAGTAATTAGTTGGATGATATATATGTAATTTTTTCAGTGTATAAAAATAATAGGAGGGATAACAATAAATAATATTGGTTATGTGCCCATGCCTCACTGTGCCTCACTGTGCCCATGCCTCATTGTGCCCATGCCTCACTGTGTCCATGCCTCACTGTGTCCATGCCTCACTGTGTCCATGCCTCACTGTGCCCATGCCTCACTGTGCCCATGCCTCACTGTGTCCATGCCTCACTGTGCCCATGCCTCACTGTGCCAATGCCTCACTGTGCCTCACTGTGCCCATGCCTCACTGTGCCCATGCCTCACTGTGCCCATGCCTCACTGTGTCCATGCCTCACTGTGCCCATGCCTCACTGTGCCAATGCCTCACTGTGCCTCACTGTGCCCATGCCTCACTGTGTCCATGCCTCACTGTGCCCATGCCTCACTGTGCCCATGCCTCACTTTGGCCATGCTTCACTGTGTCCATGCTTCACTGTGTCCATGCTCCACTGTGTCCATGCTCCACTGTGTCCATGCTTCACTGTGTCCATGCCTCACTGTGTCAATGCCTCACTGTGTCAATGCCTCACTGTGCCCATGCCTCACTGTGCCCATGCCTCACTCTGCTTCACTGTGCCCATGCCTCACTGTGCCTCACTGTGCCCATGCCTCACTGTGCCTCACTGTGCCCATGCCTCACTGTGCCTCACTGTGCCCATGCCTCACTGTGTCCATGCCTCACTGTGCCCATGCCAGCCTCACTGTGCCCATGCCTCACTGTGCCCATGCTTCACTGTGCCCATGCTTCACTGTGTCCATGCTTCACTACGCCCATGCTTCACTGTGTCCATGCCTCACTGTGCCCATGCTTCACTGTGCCCATGCTTCACTGTGTCCATGCTTCACTGTGCCCATGCTTCACTGTGCCCATGCTTCACTGTGCCCAAGCCTCACTGTGCCCATGCCTCACTGTGTCCATGCTTCACTGTGCCCAATGCCTCACTGTGCCCAATGCCTCACTGTGCCCGTGCCTCACTGTGCCCGTGCCTCACTGTGCCCGTGTCTCACTGTGCCCGTGCCTCACTGTGCCCGCATACCTGATCGGTGGCGTCCCGGCGGCCATTCCAGTATTCAAAAGCCGCGCCTCCTCCTCGTCTGTGATAGGCGGAACACTCAATTTCCCAGCATTCAGTGTTCCGCCTATCACAGACATCCGCTCATACTCATAACACAGACGAGGATGAGAGGATGTCCGTGAAAGGCGGAACACTGCCTGCTGTGAAATTGAGTGTTCTGCCCATCACAGACAAGGAGGCGCGGCTTTTGAACACTGCAATGGCCGCCGTCTGTCTGCATGACAAGATGATCAGGTAGGCAGACGGTGGCTGTAATTGCTGTTACATCTACTCGCGGCGGCTGCGGCGAGTAGATGTAATTGGGGTAACACCGCCCAAGTAATGGGAACGGCGTTGCCACGAGGGGAAGAGTAATCCGTTAGATTACTCGTTACCCTCAAAAGTGACTGTGTTAGGTAATGTTGTTTATGTAAACAGCGTTACTTACAACACTGGTCGCCACTGCATATTAGACCTCTTTTAACTTAATAAAAGAACAGAACTCCTCATTTCAATGTATTTAGCCAGCATAAAATGTAAACTGTTTTGTGTGTATATATATATATATATATATATATATATATATATATATATATATAAATAAAAACAACAGTCTGAAATTTGGTAAAATGTATCTGAAGCCAAAACTTTTTTTTTCACCATAATGCGCAAAGGCTAGAAACCCTGTTAGGTTTTTACTGCTGTCTGTCTCCACTTCACCCCCCTCCATTTTTTTTCTATCTATGAGAATAAAAATGAGGGAAGATCCAAAATTTAATTTCACATATGTTTTATTGATTTTCCGAAGGTTCGAGTGTAGCTGTCAAGGGGGTGTGGTGTACTATGACTGACTCCAGTAACATTTCAGAGAGAGTGGGGGAATCACAAATTTAGGGTATTATTCATTATAGACTTGAATTTCCCATGAATCATGGTGCCCAATATCCACTGATTCACCTCCATGAAGTTCAGAGAGAGAGAGAGAGATTATGATGTGTTGTGTTTGCCAATCTAAACCTGGGTGCAGTATATACAGTGTATACATTAGCTGGCTTTTGAGTGGTGGGACATTGTTTTTGTTACTCTGAATCAAGCCACATTTTCAGTCTGGTAAATTTAAATCACTCACGGGTCTTTTATGTTTCAATTGTTTTTATTTGGTTTTAACAAATAGTGAACGCACAAAAGTTACGCCCATGCAGGGGCTAGCATTTTTATGATACATTTTTTGCTCCATGTGACGATTGGAGAGAGAGGTAAGTTATTTAATTTGACAGCTGTTGTCAGAAGAATCATTTAACTCTAGACACTCTGCTGGGAGCTATTATGTAGCTGCCTAAACTGTTTTGTGCCTTGTGTGCCAGACATTACTGAATATTCACTGTATTTACAGATCATAAGTGCTTGGTTTATCAGCAGCACTTTAGGCTACTTAAGAACGTATGTTTAGACACTGTATGGCAAGCAATGTGGTTTCTATTTGAAGCAAGTGGAATAGAACAGTTTGATACAGTTTAAAAATCAATTGAACCTTATGATCACTATGATATATATATATATATATATATATATATATATATACTGGAATTTTTATTATTTTTTTACTACTAATGGCAGTGATCAGCGACTTATAGTGGGACTGTGATAGTGCATCAGGCAATCTGACACTAGCTGACACTGACTAACTGACACTGACATCAATAGTGACACTGATACAGTGATCAGTGCTAATACTATGTGTGTGTTGGTGATCTCGCGCCTTAAAAAGATATATATATAAATAATATATATATATAGAGAATATACTATGAATAATATATTGGAAGTAAGCTGCTATCCCCAAGATTCCAAAAAAAATGGTAGTTCTTTTGAAATAATGTAGTGGATGGTTATATGTGCAAATTAACAAATATATTGGGGGCGCTGAGAAACTAATGAATAACTAACAATGAAATATATTAGTAAACATATTAATGGATTGATAATGGTTTAAATATACACACCAGCAAAAGTGAAAAAAATTTGTGCTAATACTATACACTGACACTGTACTAATAACACTGACTGCGAAGGGGTTAATATCTAAGGGCGATCAAGAGGTTAAGACCCCATTCACACAGGGGCGACTCGTCAGGCGACCTAGCCGCCTGACAAGTCGTGTCCCGTTCTGTACAATGGAACCGTTCTAATAGGAGCGACTCAAGTCGCTCCGACTTAGAAAAAGGTTCCTGTACTACTTCAAGACGACTTCAGGGCGACTTCCATTGACTTCAATACAGAAGTCATTTTTGAAGTCACCTCTGAAGTCATGTTAGGATCGCCTGGCACAGTCGTGGGACAAGTCGTGCCGCCCCTATGTGAATGGGCTCTAACTGTGTGCCTAACAATGTGTAATGTGTGTAATATGTGCTGCTTTTACTAAGCCATCTTGTTGTTTTTTTTCCCCTGCTTTGGAAGAAAAAAAAAATAATTACCTGTCAATGTCCAAAGCTCTGTGTTGTTTACAACACATAGCTCTCTTCCGTGAATGACCGAGCCGACCAGTGGGTCCCGGTGATCAATCATTGGCTGGGACCTGCTGATCAGCTTGTGCTGTAACCAGATCCAGCGCAAACCGGCCACCCTGCTGCAGTGTATGTACATGGGGTGGTCTGCAAGCGGTTAAAAGGTCTTCACAGTCTTTTGTAAGGGGTATTACAGGAGGCTGACATAAGGATAGGTTCAGGTCTTGATACTAGATGATTATTATTATTAAAATACAGTGCCAACTGTATTCACCATGCTTTACATAGTGAGATGTATTTAGAAATACATTGATGCTCTTTTCATAAAAAAATGGATTTAAGCATAGCTTTTATAATATTTACCTATCGTTTTGCATAGTTTCTAAGTAAACAAGAATTGCTTACTTGCTGATTGAGCACCTGATGCCGCAATGCTACATAGAGGGGTTTATTTACTAAAGGAAAATGGATTGTGCATTTTGCAAAGTGCAGTTGCCCTTAGCAAATGAGGTAAAGCTTCACTTTGGAAAGAATACCCAATCACGTGCAAGGAAAATAAAAAAACAGCATTTTTGCTTGCACATGATTGGATGATGGAAGTCAGCAGAGCTTCTGCTCACTTACTAAGCTCTGGAGCAACAGCACTTGTAGAGTACGATTGCACTTTGCAAAGTGCACAGTCTATTTGCCTTTAGTAAATCAACCCCATAGTTACATATGTAGCGGGGTGCTAAATTTAAGGGGAGTGTTTGAGTGGTAGTTTACTCAAACACCCTAATTTGTCAGGGTTTTTGCAACCATTTTATCCACAGGGAGAGTGTCGGTGTACAGTTCCCTCTGCCCTACAGGTGGCGCTGCCATAGTAGGCTAGGGTTGAACAGCTGATACAGTGCTGTGCCTCGTGTGTCCCCTCTCAGCAGCCATACGGTGGGTGTGGTCTACCTACTGGGCATGCTGGGGGAGGATATAAAAGGGGCAGACGCTGCCTGTTTGGAGTTCGGTCGTCGGGAGTCCTACTCCCAGGGAGTGTGTGTTCCTGTTCCATCCTGGGCACCTTTAGCCCAGGGTAAGGTACTACCATGCTGTTCCTGTCCGCCCTGGGTATGTAAGCCCAGGGACCGCAGTGGAGGCCTGTGGCCCAGCACCTTCGGCTGGGGTCCACCAAGGATCGAGGACTCTAGGATGAGGAGGCCGGGAAAGGAACTCTCCGAAGACCCAGTGCAGTGTCATGGTGACGGTAGGGTCCCGGTAACTCTCCGGAGGGATGTCTTCTCCTGAAAAAGGGCCATAGCTAAAGAAGGGGATCAGCTTCACCAGGTCTGTGGCAGAGACCAACTTCACAGTCTGTGGCAGAGACTGTGCGCCTAGTTAAACTTGCTTGAGAATCTGAGCAAATATCTGTAACGTTTGTGCCTGGACCTCCTCCACACCTTGTACTGTTCTGTTTCTTGCTCCAACCTTTTTCCTATCAGAGACTGTGTTATTTGGCTAAGAGAAAATAAGCTCTGAGTTGGTAGTTTCAACTGGTGTGGACATTCACTTTACTGGGAAGTCAAGGACTTGTCTCTACCTCAACATAGAGATGAGAATCAGGCTCTGGAGGTTTTCATGTTCTGACCGTGGAAGACCCAATAATAACACCGCTCAACCTCCTCACATAGGAGGATACGGGCTGTTAGTGCGGTGTGCCTCTCTTCCTGCGAGGAGCCAAAATTAATGCAGGTAGGAGTGAGGTGTGTGCGCTACACATAGTAGGTAAGGTTGAATAAAGACAGTAGTCCATCCAGTTCAACATGTGTAGGTGTACGTGTGTCAGTGTCGATAATCACTTCATATATCTCTGTATGTTGTGTTCATTAAGGTGCACGTTCATTATTATCTGCATTCTATGCAATAAGGTAGAAATCCTTTTGCATGCATTTTCCCCCGCAGCCCCCCCAAATACTTACCTGAGCATGATCTGGAAGCAGGGATGTGTGCGAGAGCGAGACTCTCTTGGGTCTCAGCAGCAGATACAGCAGCAGGAGCCATTGACTCCCGCTGTTGTCAATCAGAGCCAATGGGGAGGGAGCGAATACTAAGAATGAGGTTTGGGCACGAGCACGCACGAGTGCCCCCATAGCAAGTGGTTTGCTATGGGGGCACTTGGCAAGGGTATGTGGCCAGAAGCATCGGTGGGGGACCCGAGAAGAGGAGGATCGGGGCTGCTCTGTGTAAAACCACTACTCAGAGCAGGTAAGTATAACATGTTTGTTATTTTAAAACAAAAATAAAACAGCCTTTACTATTACCGTACTTTAAATCTGTTTTCATCTTATTATGCATCTTAAAAATATGCTGACTTTGTATGAATTCATCAGTGTATTAGAAACCTTAGCACTGACCTATGTTGTGATTATGTCATGCAGGAGACAGAAGATGAGGGCTGGTGGAAAGGAGAACTACATGGAAAAACCGGCTTGTTTCCAGATAATTTTGTATTATTACTGCCTCCCAATTCACACATTGTAAGTCTCTGCATTGTAAATGGCATATGGGCTGTGCTGATTGTAACATAACATGCATATTATTTTAGGATTGCTTTACCTAAATATGATAATGATATTCATAACTAATAATTTCCAGATAATTGCAAGAAGCTTTAAAGGCCGTTATTGGTAAATTTACAACAAACATAAGATTTATTGATTTACTATAGGCAAAAAGGCTGAAATTCTCTTTGCAAAGAATACACAATCAAGTGTGATGAAGTTCAGAAGCTGTCTTCAG
Organism: Rana muscosa; assembly: GCA_029206835.1. Taxonomy (NCBI): domain Eukaryota; kingdom Metazoa; phylum Chordata; class Amphibia; order Anura; family Ranidae; genus Rana; species Rana muscosa. The sequence goes on along the minus strand of CM055117.1, from coordinate 486,614,359 downwards.
TATACAAAATATGTCCAAAACATGTCAAACTGTGCCCACAGGGAGAAATCATACACTCAATCACAGTCTGAAAGATTTCTCAGTTTATTCTACAATTGACAAAGACTTTTCTACAGCTAAGTGATAAGGTTAGATCATGTTTCAATTAGCTGGCTGTATGCCCGGAAGACTAAGAAACTGTTTTTGTACTCCTGTGAGAAAGCACAAGGACTACTTTAAAAAGGGACCATTCATATATAACTAATACAAGATGGAGTATTTAAAACTAACTCTGAGCAAAGCTAACTTTCTCATGTGCGAACAAAATTCAAAAAACAAAAAACAAAAAAAAAACATGTTTATTTGCATGATCGAATGATGGAAGTTAGCAGACCTTCACCTCACCACTAAGCTCTGGGAGAATTCCCTTGAAAATTGAATAGCATATTTGTCTTTAACCACTTGCCGACCGCCGCACAAACATTTATGTCGGCAGAATGGCACAGGCAGGCAAATGGGCATACATGTACGTCCCTTTAAATTTGCCGCCTTGGGGGCGCGCGTATCCCGCCTCCGGCGCAAGCGTACCGCCGCCCGCCCGCGCGCGCCCCTGCCGCGAGCTCCGCGACCGGCCACGCAGGACCCGCGGACTCGATGTCCACCGGTGTCCCGCGATTGTGTCACGGAGCTGTAGAACGGGGGGGGGGGGAATTCCTGTGTAAACAAGGCACCTCCCTGTTCTGCCTTGTGATAGGACACTGATCTTCTGCTCCCTGTCATCGGGAGCAGTGATCAGTGTCGTGTCACATGTAGCCCATCCCCCCCACAGTTAGAATCGGTCCCTAGGACACACCTAACCCCTTCCTCGCCGCCTAGTGGTTATCCCCTTCCCTGCCAGTGTCATTTACACAGTAATCAGTGCATTTTTATAGCACTGATCGCTGTATGAATGACAATAGTCCCAAAATAGCATCAAAAGTGTCCGATGAGTCCGCCATAATGTCGCAGTCACGATAAAAATCGCTGATCGTTGCCATTACTAGTAAAAAAAAAATATTAATAAAAATGCCATAAAACTATACCCTATTTTGTAGACGCTATAACTTTTGCGCAAACCAATCAATATACACTTATTGCGATTTTTTTACCAAAAATATGTAGAAGAATACGTATCGGCCTAAACTGAGAAAAAAATTATTTTTTTTATATATTTTTTGGGGATATTTATTATAGCAAAATGTAAAAAATATTGCTTTTTTTTTTTAAATTGTCGCTCTATATTTGTTTATAGCGCAAAAAATAAAAACCGCAGTGGTGATAAAATACCACCAAAAGAAAGCTCTATTTGTACCTAAATAATAATAAATAATAAGAATAATTTGTGGGGAAAAAAGGACGTCAATTTAGTTTAGGAGCCACGATGCACGACTGCGCAATTGTCAGCTAAAGCGACGCAGTGCCGAATCGCAAAAAGTGGCCCGGTCATTTGGCAGCCAAATCCTGGGTAATATCAACCCCAATTGTTCCAATATGAAGAAAAGGAAATTTAAAAAACATTCAACGCCCACCAATTTAATACCTGATATTTTAAACAGCTCTAAAAGAATGACATTTAAATTTTGATTTCTTGCTATAGGAATCATCATAGTTTCTATATGTAAGGATGGCCACAACTGACCTTATTAAATCAAGCAAAGAAATTAATTCAGCAATTTCTTGCAATTACAATCAGGCTTGGGGGAATTAGCTAGACAACAAGGAACCATCTTTTTGCAGTCCCTTAATTGCTATGTGACTCTGATTCCCCTGGATAGGCGCCTACTTGGCAAATTGCCACATGCCCACATATGACCATTAAAATTTCTAAAAAGGCTGGCTTCAGCACATACGCTGCTGTGGTAGACAGCATGCAAGGCGCACCACTATTTTTCCTTATTGCATGAGATAGTCCTCTCAGGTTGTTTCTTTTTCAATGGTCATCAATAAGCGAACAAGCCTTTCACTGTGCATTTGCACCCATGTACTGCCGGTGATGGAGAAGTGGGTCAGCAAAACAGCTAGAGAACAAACATTTTTGAGGGATTGGTCAGGGATGATAGCCCTGGTAGTTCTACAGTAACTGAGAAGGGTTAAAACCTCTGATTCATTTTTGCTGCCTGGGATTAATTGGTAAGATTTCCCTTTATTTCCTGTCCCAGAAATGCAACAGGAAGTGAGAGGGAATTTCTACAAAATTTTCAGAATTTCCCCTTTAAGAAAGTTTTTACTTAAACAGGTGTGTAAATAAAATAAAATAAATTAAAAATCGTCACACATGTGCTTAAAGACATGTTGAGAAAAGTTATGTTGCCATTCAAGTGGATGCGCATATTATTATGCTTTAAATACATAAGGTTTTCGTACTATAACCTTTGCTTATACTACTATGAAAAACTAAAAAACAGCAATTCACATCCTGTGTCTGAAAGAAATTATCAACAAAGTGCACATTTCCTGTTATATACCAAAGAACAGCAATTCTGCTGTCTGCCCTACATATTCATTTCTGTGTAGCAGACTGTCAGGATTTCAGACATCAGAAGGGTAAAATTTACTTGATATTAAAATTATATTTAGTGCATTACAATATACACGGGAATATACACGGGAATCATTTTGTAGTCAAAGTAATGGTATTCACACCTATGTCATTTTAGATGCTTTCCATATCTCAATTTTAACTGTCATCCAGCTTGTTAGATTGTATGTTAAAATATGTGGCTGATATTTGAAACAACATATCTTGGAATATAGCTAATAACTTTTTTGCATATCTCCGTGTTATCATATTTAGTCTATCAATTTAAAGAACAGTGCCACAAAGTGATATTTTTATCTAACCTGGCCATCTAACAAAACCCTCATGCAATTTCAGAATACAACATTTTCTGCAAAAAAGGCATTGAAGAAACTCCAGACCCCAACTGTTTTTTTTTTTTTTTAGTTTTTAATAGGGAAGAGAAGCATTAGAACCTCAATCAGGAGTGTATTGTTGTCTGTAAATCCATTGAGGGGATCCACAGACACATTTGTTTAGACTAGACCTTTATTGTACATAATCAATCCCGTTTCAAGGCTTTCAAAGTGCCCTTATATTTTTATTTCTTCCCTGGTATTGTTTTTAAAGGAAACGTTTGCTAAGAAAAGTATAGAAACTAGCACTGATGACTCCTCATTTTCCAAATGCTAACTACCTGACTGTTAAACTCTTCCCTTGGCATGAAATCTTTCAGTCACTAACCTAGAATAAGTATGGAACTTCTGACTTTTCTCTGAATTTCCTCATATGTATACTTGTTTTGGGTCAGTGACTCAGAAAGTATTGAAGCCATTGAATTAACCACTAGGCAATTGGAATTTCAGAAAAACATTTGCAATGGCAGCTCCCTCTCTCAGGAGGAGGAACTTACAGTCTTTTCACCATGAACAAGACAGGGACATGCAAACGCAGTCCAAGCAGGTTTGTCCTGCACTTTTATTCAGCAAGACAGCAAACATCATTTCAATGCAGGAGGGCCTTGTACAGCAAGTCTGTAGCATAAAAAAAAACAAAAAAAAAAACATCTGCACATTGGAGCAACAAACTAAAATCATGTTACTTCTGATTGAACAGGGTTTCCCCTAAAGCCTCGTACACACGATCGGATATCCTATGGATTCTAATCCGCTGGTTTTGTCCATCGGAAATCCGATGAAGCTGACTTCCATCAGTCTTGCCTACACACCATCAGTCAAAAAACCGACCGTTCCAAACGCGGTGACGTAAAACACTCTGATGAGCCGAGAAAAATTAAGTTCAATGCTTCTGAGCATGCGTCGACTTGATTCTGAGCATGCGTGGGTTTTTTATCCGATGGACTTGCCCATAGACGATCGGAGTTTTCGAACGGTTTTTTATCCATCGAAAAAATTTAAAACATGTTCTATTTTTTAAAACCGATGGAAAAAAGACCGATGGGTCCCATTCACGATCGGTTTGTCTGATGAAAACAATCCATAGGACGGTTTTCATCGGTTAAACCGATCGTGTGTACAGGGCTTAAGGGTTTTTTTTTAAAACAAGCAGGCAACATTTGTACATTTTTTTTTTTTTTTTTTTATAATTGTTTTTTTATTGAATTTTCTAACACGTACAAAACATACAGCTTAAGCACCTACAGTCATAGAAAAAGAACATGTACAGATGAGAATACAATTGCAATGTGAACCCAGCGATACAATGCACAGTCATGGAAGGGTACAGCAGCACCGCCCAAATAAAATCTAGGAGGGCATCCAGTATGGTAAGACCCACTAGTCAATGAAAACATATCAGAGGTCATCGGAGGAAGAGGAAGGTAGAAGTGCAAGGCAAGACCTTGACACAATGACCTGGTTCACCCCCAACTCACTAGGCTGTTTCGGGCTCATCTAACCAATTGCGCCAGACCTTGTCATATTTCAGTGGGCAGCCCCGATTGGCATAGGTATCTTTGTATAAAGGAAGGCTGCTGTTTACCAAGTGTCTCCATTGCGCCAAAGAGGGGGGGGCAGGCTTCTTCCACCGCATAGCAATATTCTTTCGGGCATAGAAGAGCAGCAAGGAAATTAGCGTGCGTTTGGCAGAGGATGGTACAATGGTCTCAATGAGCCCCAAAAGGCACACCTCCATTGACAAAGGCACAGCGACTGAGGCAACTCTGTTAATTAGATCCAGCACCATTTCCCAATACTGCTGGACCCCTGAACACCGCCAGAAGATATGGGAGAAGTTGCCCGGTGAGGCGCCGCATCTCCAACACCCCGAGGAATGGGCAGGGTCCATTCTATGCAGTCTGTGTGGGGTGAAATAAGCTCTATGAACTATTTTGTACTGCACTAACCTGTCACGCATGGAGACTAAGGAGTTGAAGGGGAGGTCCCACACGTCGTCCCAGTCATCCCTATCTAATGTGGGGATATCAGTCTGCCATTTATTCCAGAGTTTATCCAGAGGTGGAAGAGACACAAAGATCAAGTACGAATAAAGATGTGAGGTGGGTTTGTCTTCACAGCTAAATCTAAGTGTCCTCTCCAGTTCCGACTGGGCCACGATGCACGAAGATTGCGGAAATTGCGCCGCAAATGCGTGGGACAGTTGCAGATATCTAAATAGGAAATGGTTGGGTAGGTTGTATTGGGAGGAAAGATGCGAAAAGGGGAGTAGGGAGTTTTGAGATATTATGTGTGACACAAGTTTGATACCGTATTTTGTCCACGCGTAGGGGTCAGGGATCTTGTAAATGTGAGATAGACTAGGGTTCAGCCAGATTGGGGCATTGGGGGAGATTTCAGACTGTTTACATTTCTCAATGGCTAATCCTGTCCGCCATGCCCGCAGGGTGGTAAGCATAGAAGGGGTCAGAGGATACGGGGCACGAGGGCCCCTAAAAAGTAATAATTGAAGAGCTTCCAACGAACCGACCACTGTTGCTTCCAGCACAGTCGACGAGTTCGTTCTGTCCGGCTGTAGCCACCACGCCGCAGTCACCAACTTCGCGGAGAGGTAATACTTATGACAGTCCGGGAATGCCATGCCACCCTGCGTTCGTGGCCTCATTAGAGTCGTCAATCTATATCTGGGAGGAGAGGGGCCCCATAAGAAGGAAGAAAAGATGCAGTTCAATTTTTAAAAAAAGGACTTGGGCTCCCATTGTGGGGAGTGGCGGAAAAGATATGTCAGTTTGGGAATAATCTTCATTTTTATGAGATTAACTCGCCCCCATAAAGACAGGGGCAGGTTACTCCAGGATTTGAGCTTCGTCTGGGACTCCAATAGTAACGGGGCTAGATTTAAGGATATATAGTCTGAGGCTGAACCAGAGACATGTACCCCCAAGTATGTAAAGGAGTCTACCCACAGGAGGGGGCTATCAGGAGGGGATGTGGACCTAGCCGCTGGATCAATTGGGAACAGGAGGGATTTAGACCAATTTACCCTAAGACCGGTGACCTCTGCAAAGGTGTCCAGAATATTTAGCGCTCCCTGCAGGGACGGGCCGGCATCATTTAGGAAGAGTAGCATGTCATCTGCGTACAGGGCCACCCTCTCCTCCAGCAACCCGAGTCGGAGACCCCTAATGTGCGGTGAGGTGCGAAGTGCCTCCGCCACCGGTTCGATAGCAAGGGCAAACAAAGCCGGAGAGAGAGGGCAGCCCTGCCTCGTTCCCCTGGTAAGCCCGAAGGGGGCCGATAGTCCACCTCCCAAGCGCAGCGAGGAAGTGGGGCACCTGGAGCCACCTGATAAACAGCAGAGGAAACCCCATCCTGCGTAAAGTTTCCCACAAGAAGGGCCACTCGACCGTATCAAAGGCCTTTTCCACGTCCAGAGAGGCCACCGTTCGAGATCCCTTATTGAGGTGGTGAGCGTGTATGTTGGTGAATAGTCTTCTGAGATTCACATCCGTGGACCTACGGGGCATGAAACCCGTCTGGTCTGGGTCTATCACTGAGGGTAGCATGGGGTACAACCGAAGGGCCAGAAGCTTAGTCAGAATTTTAAAGTCAGAATTAAGCAATGCAATAGGACGATATGAAGCACAGGAAGTGGGGTCTTTGGGAGCCTTATATATCAGTGTCAAGTAGGCGTGGTACATTGAAACAGGCAGACTACCGTCTGCCAGGCATACAGTATATAGTTGTGCCAGCAGGGGTGCTAGAAGTTCCACATGAGCCCTATAAAAGTCTATTGGAAGCCCATCCGGCCCCGGCGCCTTGCCGGGGGGGAAGGATCGGATAGCCTTTACGACCTCCGAGACCGTAAAAGGTTGGACCAAAATCTCTCTTTCGTGGTCCGAGAGCCAGCCAAGCGCCAACGGGTCTAACAGACCGTTCAGCGACTCCGGCTGAAACTCTGAGGACAGACCGGACGAGTATAACTTGCCATAAAAGGAGTTAAACGTCTGTAGAATATCAGAGGGGGAGGACACCGTCCCGCCCCCGGGGTCTGTAGGGTGGATACAAGGGTAAGGGGTTGGTCGTGTTGTGCCATCATGGCCAACAGGCGGCCATTCCGGTCACCCTGTTCAAAGGCCCTCTGTTTACCTCTATACGACTCGAGTCACGTGACCTCAGCCAGGTGCAACTGCAGTTCCCTCTGAGCCGCCATTAGTAGGTCAAAGTGAACTGGGGTGGGGTCATTGCTATATGTAGCAGTGTGATCGTCAACAGCCTTCTGCAGCGCCAGCGCTGCAGCCGATTGCTGTTTTTTGATGCTAGCAATAGAAGAAATATACTGTCCCCTCGTGAAAGCTTTAAAGGCATCCCAAACAATATCGGGAGAAGAGGAGTCTTTATTATTTTCCCAGAACTCAGACAGCAGGGGTGGCAGCTGGCCAGCGAGGTCAGGATGAGAGACCCATTGTGTGCCCAACCTCCAGAGCGCAGCGCTCCGGGAAGCCGGGGAGCGAAGCACCACCACTAAGGGACTATGATCGTACAGACCGCTAGGCAGATAGGACGTCTCCAGAACATCCGCTAACAGTGCAGGGTTGGAGAAGGCTAAGTCTATCCGCGACGCAGTCTTATAGGATGCCGAAAAACATGAATAGGCCTTTGTGGTAGGGTGCCTCCTCCTCCAGATCTCCACCAGCCCCACTGCCTGAGCCCAGGCAGAGAGGTCCATACACTGTTTCTTAGTCGGGGCAGGTCTATCTAGCTCAGGCGATAAAATGGCATTAAAGTCACCCATTACCAGAACCTTCCCTGGGCAGAAAGGTGAAATTTTTTCTAGAACCTCATACAATAATGCGGATGAAAACGGGGGAGGGATGTATACATTAAGAACAATATACCTGACAGACCATAGCGTGAGCACCACTATCACAAATTTCCCCTGGGGATCAGTACGGATCTCCTCAATAACACAGGGGAAATTCTTGTGGACAAGGACCGATACACCTCTGGCGTATGTAGAATATGTGGCATGTATCGCTCGCTGTATCCACAGTTTCTTGAGAGTCAAAATCTTGCTGCCCGTGAGGTGAGTCTCCTGAAGGAGAATAAGCTGGGGGGAGTGAGATTTTAAGTATTTGAATAAAAGGGCTCGCTTAAATTTGGAGTTAAGACTCCTGACATTCCAGGAGAGAACAGTGAAGGAGTCTGCTACTTGACTAGCCATTGGGTGATGGGGAAGAACAATTAAGGAGATACTCTAGAGGGCATGTACCGGTGCACCCCACAAGCAGCAAGATCCCGGTCACACTGCAGAAAATGCTGACAGTACCTAAGCGTAACACAAAACAAAAGTATACAAATAAGAAATAGAAAACCATAAGAACAAGGGATGACTAAATCCCTAATCTAACTTCCCAGGCACGGTGCCTATCCTACTATACCCAGCCTACCTCCTAACAGGGGGCGAAGGTCTGGGAACAGTTTTTACCCAAAAGAAAAACTTTTATAAAGAGTGCTAGTGAACCCTTACACTGGGGGCCCTACACTTCTGGTAGTAGTTCATCCACTCTGTCGACGGGCAGTGTCTCGTCCGTCTCGTAAGAACAAGGAACAGAGGGACGTGGGATATCTATCCCATAAACCTGTATCCTCAAAGTCAGCGGAAAATAAAGTCCGTCTTTTAAGAGGAAAAACAAAAAACAAAAACAAAAGCGAAAACAAGGGCAATCTAAAGCCTCGTGGGGGTCTCGTGTAAAGGTACATTTGAAGTAACTCCGGTGGTTGAAGAAAATGTAGTAGGATAGAGCGAACAAGGATGTGGAAGATCCGTGCATCATAGGAGTCCGTGAGAAGATCCCTTCAACGCAAGTTGGTCAGCCAGTCGTCAGCATCCGCTGGGTTATCAAAGAAGCGGACCGCCCCCTCATGTTGGACTCGTAAGCGGCTTGGGTAAAGCATGCCATATTTAATGTTCTTATCTCTAAGTCGTTTGCGGACATCGTTAAAGGTTTTCCTCTTTCTCTGCAAGTCCGCCGAAAAGTCAGGGAATAGGAGGACAGAGGAGTTACAATATTTGAGCGTGGGATGTTGGCGGGCTTCCGACAGAATCTTGTCCCTGTCCCGATAGTTAAGGAAGCGGACTAAGAAGGGCCTGGGGGGTTTCCCCGGGGTGGCTCGGCCCGTGGGCACCCAGTGGGCCCTCTCCACCACGTAGGTAGGGGGAACGTCTGTAAGGCCCAGGAGATTTTTAAAGAACTCCTCTGCAAATATAGCAGGGTGGTCTCCCTCTTCCCCCTCAGGCAAACCTAGGACTCTGACATTGTTGCGCCTCAGCCTGTTCTCGGCATCATCTGACTTTGCGACGAGGGACTGCACTGTGCGCTGCAGCTCGGCAATGGAGGCGGCATGGGAGGCCGTAAGATCTTCGGTGGTCGACACTCTGGACTCAGTTTCCGCCATTCTACCCCTCATTTTGTCAAGGTCGTTTCGTATGAGGTTACATTCTTCAGCGAGGTGGTCAATATGCACCAAAAGCGAGGTCCTACTCTGCTCGATCGCAGCGAGGATCACCGCTGTACCATCCTTAGCCAGTGGGGCTGGCCCCTCTGTCGGCGGAGCTTCAATGGGGTCCATTTCTAAGCCAGCCAGCAAGGCCCGAAGCCGACCCAGAAGTATGGGATCAGATTGTGGGGAAGATGGCGGTGGCAGCAGGAGTGGTACGTTGGTCTTTGCGGCTTTAGAGGACCTGTTCCCTTTTTTGGAGGAGGAGGACATCTGACAGTTCGCCAGGGGGGCCCACTCTCAGGAGATTTGTCGGTGTTCAGATGAGCACCCAGGAGGTAGGTAAGGGGCGACCCAGGCCACAGCAGGTGTCTCAGGAGAGTTTATGTCAGGTGCCGCCACCAGTCAGGCTCCACTGCAGACACCAGGTAAAGACAGCCCTCCAGCAGGGCAGGCCGTCAGTGGTTACCGGCAGCCCCCCACCCCACAGCAGACAAATAAGTAGGGACAGGGTGGTAAGGATGAGAAGCTGGGACCAGAGCAGCAAGGCTGAGGCAGAGGGGTGGCGGAGGACCGGAGAAGTTGGGCTCCAGGGGTAACGCAGCTGATCCAATTTAGGCAATTTCAGTGCTACAGTACCCCAGGCCTTGGCAGGGATGACAGGGCGTGAGAAGGCAGGCGATCCGCGCTGTTGCGCTCGTCGATGTCGGCCGCGGTGCACTTCCGGCGGGGCGGCGGTTTAGGAAAGACCGGTGCTTCACAGGCCGCACTAGGCCGCACCGGGTCGCGGCCTCCACGGATCCCTTTTTTGGCCCGGCGGACCTCCGGATCGGGCCAGGAAGGTGGATGGGCAGGCAGATGTGGCCGGATGACAGTCTCTTACCTGCAGGCAAGCTGGGATCGGGTCCTTTCAGTACAACACAGTTGCAGGCCGGGAAGATGGCGGCGGCCGCAGGTGAGTGGAGGTTCAGGCGTGCAGGCGATCCGGGCAGAGAGTCTCCACAATTTTGTCCCAGGATGAGACAGGGGACACAGGGGAACAGGCTGGAGTGAGTATTTACTCTTTTAAGTCGATGGAAATGCACGGATGGCAAAGGATTCAAACAGGATAGCCGGAGCTCCTCAAAAACACGTCTGCCGGCTCTCACATCCGGACACGCCCCCACATTTGTACATTTTTAATGTTCTGTCAGCACTTAGCCTTTTCGCCCAGCAGCAGGTTTTCATGAGAAAGAGGGAGAGAGAGAGAGAGAGAGACCCCGAGCACCAGTAAGCTCACATACAGTCAGGTCCATAAATATTGGGACATCGACACAATTCTAATCTTTTTGGCTCTATACACCACCACAATGGATTTGAAATGAAACAAACAAGATGTGCTTTAACTGCAGACTTTCAAATTTAATTTGAGGGTATTTACATCCAAATCAGGTGAACGGTGTAGGAATTACAACAGTTTGCATATGTGCCTCCCACTTTTTAAGGAACCAAAAGTAATGGGACAGATTAACAATCATAAATCAAACTTTCACTTTTTAATACTTGGTTGCAAATCCTTTGCAGTCAATTACAGGCTGAAGTCTGGAACGCATAGACATCACCAGACGCTGGGTTTCATCCCTGGTGATGCTCTGCCAGGCCTCTACTGCAACTGTCTTCAGTTCCTGCTTGCTCTTGGGGCATTTTCCCTTCAGTTTTGTCTTCAGCAAGTGAAATGCATGCTCAATCGGATTCAGGTCAGGTGATTGACTTGGCCATTGCATAACATTCCACTTCTTTCCCTTAAAAAACTCTTTTTGGTTGCTTTCGCAGTATGCTTCGGGTCATTGTCCATCTGCACTGTGAAGCCCCGTCCAATGAGTTCTGAAGCATTTGGCTGAATATGATCAGATAATATTGCCTGAAACACTTTAGAATTCATCCTGCTGCTTTTGTCAGCAGTCACATCATCAATAAATACAAGAGAACCAGTTCCATTGGCAGCCACACATGCCCACGCCATGACACTACCACCACCATGCTTCACTGATGAGGTGGTATGCTTTGGATCATGAGCAGTTCTTTTCCTTCTCCATACTCTTCTCTTCCCATCACTCTGGTACAAGTTGATCTTGGTCTCATCTGTCCATAGGATGATGTTAAAGAACTGTGAAGGCTTTTTTAGTTGTTGTTTGGCAAACTCTAATCTGGCCTTCCTGTTTTTGAGGCTCACCAAAGGTTTACATCTTGTGGTGAACCCTCTGTATTCACTCTGGTGAAGTCTTCTCTTGATTGTTGACTTTGACACACATACACCTACCTCCTGGAGAGTGTTCTTGATCTGGCCAACTGTTGTGAAGGGTGTTTTCTTCACCAGGGAAAGAATTCTTCGGTCATCCACCACAGTTGTTTTCCGTGGTCTTCCGGGTCTTTTGGTGTTGCTGAGCTCACTGGTGCGTTCTTTCTTTTTAAGGATGTTTCAAACAGTTGATTTGGCCACACCTAATGTTTTTGCTATCTCTCTGATGGGTTTGTTTTGTTTTTTCAGCCTAATGATGGCTTGCTTCACTGATAGTGACAGCTCTTTGGATCTCATATTGAGAGTTGACAGCAACAGATTCCAAATGCAAATAGCACACTTGAAATGAACTCTGGACCTTTTTATCTGCTCCTTGTAAATGGGATAATGAGGGAATAACACACACCTGGCCATGGAACAGCTGAGCAGCCAATTGTCCCATTACTTTTGGTCCCTTAAAAAGTGGGAGGCACATATACAAACTGTTGTAATTCCTACACCGTTCACTTGATTTGGATGTAAATACCCTCAAATTAAAGCTGAGAGTCTGCAGTTAAATCACATCTTGTTCGTTTAATTTCAAATCCATTGTGGTGGTGTATAGAGCCAAAAATATTAGAATTGTGTCAATGTCCCAATATTTATGGACCTGACTGTATATAAAGACCCATAAACAAATGGGACATATTCTGGTCTGGCTACTAGGGAAGATATGGACCTAGGAATAGAGGATTTATCCCACCCAAAGCTCTACAAAGCCAGGACCCAAACAGGATTTGGTAACAGTTCCAAAATGGATTAAATTCATTATTTTCCTCAAAATTCTACAAACAATATTCCATAACGACAACGTGAAAGAAGTTTGTTTGAAATCTTTGCAAATTTATTAAAATAATAAAACAAAATAATCACATGTACATAAGTATTCACAGCCTTTGCCACGACACTCAAGATTGAGCTCAGGTGCATCCTGTTTTCACTGATCATCCTTGAGATGTTTCTACAACTTGATTGGAGTCCGCCTGTGGTAAGTTCAGTTGATTGGACATGATTTGGAAAGGCACACACCTGTCTATATAAGATCCCACAGTTAATTCATGTCAGAACACAAACCAAGCCATGAAGTTGAAGGAATTGTCTGTAGACCTCCGAGACAAGATTGTATCGAGGCACAGATCTAGGGAAGGGTACAGAAAAATTTCTGTAGCACTGAAGATCCCAATGAGCACAGTGGCCCCCATCACCCATAAATGAAAGAAGTTTGGAACCACCAAGACTATTCCTAGAGCGGGCTTTCTGGCCAAACTGAGCGATCAGGGGAGAAGGGCTTTAGTCGGGAGGTGACGAAAAACCCAATGGTTACTCTGAGAGAGCTCCAACATTTCTCCGTGGAGAGAGGAGAACCTTTCAGAAGAACAACCATCTCTGCAGCACTCCACCAATCAGGCACTAAACCAATCAGGCGGAAGCCACTCCTCCATAAAAGGCACATGACAGCCCACCTGGAGTTTGCCAAAAGGCACCTGAAGGACTCAGACCATGAGAAACAAAATACTCTGGTTTGTTGAAACAAAGATTGAACTCTGGTCTGAATGGCAAGCGTCATGTCTGGAGGACACCAGCCACCGCTCATCACCTGGCCAATACCATCCCTACAGTGAAGCATGGTGGTGGCAGCATCATGCTGTGGAGAAGTTTTTCAGTGGCAGGAACTGGGAGACTAGTCAGGATCGAGGGAAAGATGAATGCAGCAATGTACAGAGACATCCTTAATGAAAACCTGCTCCAGAGCACTTTAGACCTCAGACTGGGGCGAAGGTTCATATTCCAACAGGACAACGACCCTAAGCACACAGCCAAGATAACAAAGGGGTGGGCCAGCCAGAGCCCAGACTTAAACCCGATCGAACATCTCTGAAGAGATCTGAAAATGGCTGTGCACCGATGCTCCTCATCCAACCTGATGGAGCTTGAGAGGTCCTGCAAAGAAGAATGGGAGAAACTGCCCAAAAATAGGTGTGCCACTGCCAAGCTTGTAGCATCATACTCAAAAAGACTTGAGGCTGTAATTGGTGCCAAAGGTGCTTCAACAAAGTATTGAGCATAAGCTGCGAATACTTATATACATGGGATTTTTTCCTTTTTTATTTTTAATACATTTGCAAAGATTTGAAACCAACTTCTTTCTTATTGTCATTATGGGGTATTGTTTGTAGAATTTTGAGGGAAAATAAGGAATTTAATCAGTTTTGGAATAAGGCTGTAACATAGCAAAATGTGGAAAAAGTGAAACGCTGTGAATACTTTCTGGATGCTTTATATATATATATATATATATATATATATATATATATATATATATATACACACATATACAGTATATAGTTTGGTAATGCTATCGTGTTCTCTACCAACTCCATGTATTTATATATTTTCATTCAACACTGAATCATTATACAATCAGTATACATAATCAGTGGACACAACTGGCTTTTATAGCTAAATCACATACAAACGCAAGATCCTTTTGTCCATAATAATATATTCTGATAGTTATCTTTTTCTTTTCTCCTGCTAAATACTTTTAGAAAGCGAACAAACCTCCTCAAAGAATAGCAACTGTGAAAAAAACAGGTTTGTATGATGATTCTTATTTCTATCAACATGATTATATATCTTTTTTTTTATTTTTATAATTGTATATATATATATTTGTAATTGTATTCTGAGGATGGACTATGGTATGCAGAGCTTACCTATAAATCTATTGTATATACATTGTACTTGAAATAGATGTTTTTCATTTAAACTGTACATTTTTTTAGATGTACTTTTAGTAAAGCAGTAGAATGCCCCTCCATTTGGCCAGTGTTGTGGACCACTATAATCAATTTATTTTTGTGTTGATGCTGCATTGCACTGAACAAGACTTAAGCCTCGTACACACGATCGGATTTTCCAACGGGAATTGTGTGTTGATAGCCTGTTAGCCAAAAATCTGACCGTTTGTACGCTCCATCGGACAATTGTTGTCGAATTTTCCACGGACAAATGTTGGATGGCAGGCTTTAAAATTTTCCGTGGACAACGGTCTGTTGTCGGATTTTCCAATCATATGTAAGCAGGGCTTTTTTTCTCAAACAATAGGTGCAAAAAATGTTTGAGTAAAGCGCGGTGACGTACAACACGTACGACGGCACTATAAAGGGAAAGTTCCATTCGGATGGCGCCACCCTTCATGTTAGTAAAGTTTGAGCGACGATTCGCGCTTTTCAGCCCCGTGCTTTTCAGTCTGTTACAGCGAGACGAATGTGCTATCTCCATTACGAACGCTAGTTTTACCAGAACGAGCGCTCCCGTCTCATAATTGATTCTGAGCATGCGCATTTTTTTTCACGTCATTAAAGCCCACACACGGCCATTTTTCATGATGAGAAAAACGACGATGTAAAAAACGACGTGAAAAATTAGAGCATGTTTCAATTTTTTCATGGCTGTTTTTCACGTCGTGAAAAATGCTCTGAAGCCCACACACGATCATTTTTAATGACCTTTTTAAAAAATGTAATTTTTCTCGTCATTAAAAACGGTCGTGTGTACGCGGCATAAGCGGCTTATACTCGAGTATATACGGTATATGTATATACATACATATATATATATATATATATATTTATATATATATATATATGTTTATATATATATATATATATGTGTGTATACAGTGCCTTGAAAAAGTAATCGTACCTCTTCAAATTTTTCACATTTTGTCACGTTACAACAAAAAACGTGAAAGTATTTTATTGGGATTTTATGTAATAGACCAACACAAAGTGGCACAAAATTGTGAAGTGGAAGGATAATGATAAATGGTTTTAATATTTTTTTTACAAGTAAATATGTGAAAAGTGTGGCGTGCATTTGTATTCAGCCCCCCTGAGCCAATACTTTGTAGAACCACCTTTCGCTGTAATTACTCCTGCAAGTCTTTTTGGGTATGTCTCTACCAGCTTTGCACATCTAGAGAGTGAACTTTTTGCCCATTTTTCTTTGCAAAATAGCTTAAGGCCGGGTTCACACCTATGCGAATTGGTTGCGGCTTACACTGCATCCAATTCGCATAACATTATAAAATACATTGATTTCAATGAGGCTGGTTCACATATGTGTGATGCATTTGCACTGCGCATTGCCGAAAAAACGTGTGCGTTTTCTAGGCATTGCGGTGCGGCTCAGGTGCAAAATCAGGCCCATAATCTTCTATGGGCACGCATCTGATTCGCACATGTGTTCCGTTCTGAACAGGGATCTTGAGGGGGAACTCCACGCCAAATTTTAAATAAAAAAACGGCATGGGTTTCCCTCCAGGAGCATTCCAGGCCCTTAGGTCTGGTATGGATTTTAACGGGAACCCCAATGCCGAAAAAAAACCGGCGTTGGGGTCCCCCCACAATCCATACCAGACCCTTATCCGAGCAGGCAGCCCGGCCGGTCAGGAAGGGGGGTGGGGACGAGCGAGCGCCCCCCCTTCTGAACCGTACCAGGCTGCATGCCCTCAACATGGGGGGTGGGTGCTTTGGGCCAGGGGGGGCGCCCTGCGGCCCCCCACCCCAAAGCACCCTTGTCCCCATGTTGATGAGGACAGGGCCTCTTCCTGACAACCCTGGCCGTTGGTTGTCGGGGTCTGCGGGCGGGGGGCTTATCGGAATCCGGGAGCCCCCTTTAATAAGGGGGCCCCCAGATCCCGGCCCCCCACCCTATGTGAATGAGTATGGGGTACATCGTACCCCTACCCATTCACCTGGTGGAAAAAAAGTCAATAAAAAAACACACTACACAGGTTTTTAAAGTAATTTATTAGGCAGCTCCAGGGGTCTTCTTCCGACTCCGGGGGTCTTCTTCCGACTTCGGAGGTCTTTTTCCAACTTCGGGGGTCTCTTCCGACTACGGGGGTTCTCTTCCGACTTCGGGGGTCTCTTCTTCTGCTCTCCGGTGTCGTCTCCGCGCTCTCCGGTTCTTCTTCTGCTCTCCGGTGCTTTCTTTCTTCTGCCAGGCGCCTCCACTATCTTCTTCCAGCTCTTTTGCTAGTGGGGGCCCGGTCTTCATCGTCGTCTTCTTCCCTCTTCTCTCCTCCCGATGTTTCCTCGACGCTCTCTGCCACTATAATGCCGTGTGCGCAGAGCGCAATGACTTATATATGCATGGGGCGTGGTCACCGGGTGATGCCACCCGGTGACCCCGCCCCGGTATGACATCACAGTCCCGGGGAATGATGGGAATGTGGCATCACCCGGTGACCCCGCCCCATGCCTATATAAGTCGTTGCGCTCTGCGCACATGGCATAATATTGGCAGAGAGCGTTGAGGCAACACTGGGAGGAGAGAAGAGGGAAGAAGACGACGATGAAGACTGGGCCCCCACTAGCAAAAGAGCTGGAAGGAGATAGTGGAGGCGCCCGGCAGAAGGAAGAAAGCACCGGAGAGCGGGAGAAGAACCGGAGAGCGCGGAGACGACACCGGAGAGCAGAAGAGACCTCCGAAGTCGGAAGGGAACCCCCGAAGTTGGAAGAAAACCCCCGGAGCTGCCTAATAAATTACTTTAAAAACCTGTGTTGTGTGTTTTTTTTATTGACTTTTTTTCCACCAGGTGAATGGGTAGGGGTACGATGTACCCCATAGTCATTCACATAGGGTGGGGGGGCTGGGATCTGGGGGCCCCCTTATTAAAGGGGGCTCCTGGATTCCGATAAGCCCCCCGCCCGCAGACCCTAACAACCAACGGCCAGGGTTGTCGGGAAGAGGCCCTGTCCTCATCAACATGGGGACAGGGTGCTTTGGGGTGGGGGGGCCGCAGGGTGCCCCCCTTTCCCAAAGCACCCATCCCCTATGTTGAGGGCATGCGGTCTGGTACGGTTCAGGAGGGGGGGTGCTTGCTCTTCCCCACCCCCTTTCCTGACCGGCCGGGCTACGTGCCCGGATAAGGGTCTGGTATGGATTTTGGGGGGACCCCCACGCCGTTTTTTTTCGGCATAGGGGTTCCCGTTAAAATCCATACCAGACCTAAGGGCCTGGTTTGCTCCTGGAGGGGAACCCATGCCGGTTTTTTATTTAAAATTTGGCGTGGAGTTACCCTCATGATAACAGCGGCGAGACTTCCCTCCCCTCTCCCAAGTCAGCAAATCTGCAGCTAAAACGCAAAGGAACCGCTGAACAACTGTTTGAGAACTTGGCAAAGAAACCGGAGCTCAAAAACGCAACGCACAAGTGTGAATCCGGCCTAAAGGGTAACTCCACTTTGATGGGTGGAAAAAATAGCTAATATAGTGTATACAATTGCGACACAAATCATATTGTCATTGAATGTTATTAAAAATTACCTTTCCTTATCAATCTGCATCTCTGTAATATGCAAATCAATTTGGCTACCTGGAGGTATTCTGTAACACCCCCACCCCCCCCCAGAAATATAATTTCCTGCTTGTGTGATTGGCTCACCAATTTTCCGTAAGTCTGCCCTAAGATACAAGTCAGATATCAGGCATCCCCTGCAACAAAAATGTCATATTTAGTGAGATACTTCCAACAGGAAATCTTGTCTAAAGGGATGCAGGCCCAGCAGCTTTCCTCATTAGAGCCCTGCAGGTGCAGCAGCTGATTGATAATTATGAAACCACTCCCATTGTAATCACTTTCCCACATCGATACAGACAAACACACAGGGGTTTCTTCAGAATAACAAGCTTTGTCAGATTGGATGGAGAGGGTCTGTGAACAGCAATTTTCAAGTCTTGCCACAGAATCTCAATTGGATTTAGGTCTGGACCTTGGCTGGGCCATTCTAACATATGAATATGCTTTGATCTAAACCAGGGATATGCAATTAGCGGACCTCCAGCTGTTGCAAAACTACAAGTCCCATCATGCCTCTGGGTGTCATGCTTGTGGCTGTCAGTCTTGCTTTGCCTCATGGGACTTGTAGTTCTGCAACAGCTGGAGGTCCGCTATTTGCATATCCCTGATCTAAACCATTCCATTGTAGCTCTGGCTGTATGTTTAGGATCATTGTCCTGCTAGAAGGTGGACCTGCCCCCCCAGACTTAAGTCTTTTGCAGACTCTAACAGGTTTTCTTCTAAGATTGCCTTGTATTTGGCTCCATTCATCTTTCCATCAACTCTGACCAGCTTCCCTGTCCCTGCTGAAAAAAAGCATCCCCACAACATGATTCTGCCACAACCATGTTTCACGGTGGGGATGATGTGTTTAGGGTGATGTGCAGTTTTCCGCCACACATTGCGTTTTGCTTTTTGACCAAAAAGTTCAATTTTGGTCTCATCTGTCCAGAACATCTTCTTCCACATGTTTGCTGTGTCCCCCACATGGCTTCTCGCAAACTGCAAACAGGACTTCTTATGGCTTTCTTTCAACAATGGTTTTCTTCTTGTCACTCTTCCATAAAGGCCAGATTTGTGGAGTGCACGACTAATAGTTGTCCTGTGGACAGATTTTCCCACCTGAGCTGTGGATCTCTGCAGCTCCTCCAGAGTAACCATTGGGCCTCTTGGCTGCTTCTCTAAATAAGGCTCTCCTTGCCCGTCCGTTTAGGTGGACGGCCATGTCTTGGTAGGTTTGCAGTTGTGCCATACTCTTTCCATTTTTGGATGATGGATTGAACAGTGCTCCGTGAGATGTTCAAAACTTGGGGTATTTTTTTATAACCTAACCCTGCTTTAAACTTCGCCACAACTTTATCCCTGAGCTGTTTGGTTTGGTCCTTGGCCTTTGTGATTGTTTGTTCACTAAGGTTCTCTAACAAACCTCTGAGGGCTTTACAGAACAGCTGTATTTATACTGAGATTAAATTACACACAGGTGGAATCTATTTACTAATTAGGTGACTTCTAAAGGCAATCGGTTCCACTTGATTTTAGTTAGGGGTTTCAGAGTGATGGGGGCAGAATACAAATGCACGCCACACTTTTCACATATTTATTTGTAAAAAAAAAAAAATTGAAAACCATTTATCATTTTCCTTCCACTTCACAATTATGTGCCACTTTGTGTTGGTCTATCACATAAAATCACAAAAAAATACATTTACGTTTTTCGTTGTAACAAGACAAAATGTGGAAAATTTTAAGGGGTATGGATACTTTTTCAAGGCACTGTATATGTATATATATATATATTTTTTTATATAGACAAGACTCATCACGCTTTGATGATACATAAGATATTATCAATGGAAACACATACCCTCTGAGCTTTAGCTTCAGGCACTTTCAACCCACACAGGAAAGCAACTATGATTCTAAAGTGGTAATGTTCAGTAAAACATTCATAACTTATACAGCAGTACAGGTTGAAGCTCCCACATGTACAACGAAGCAGCAGAATATTTTCAACATTTCTTGTCTCCTCTACTAGGTATATAGAGCTTTATTTATGGAGGGAGGAGGAAGCATTGTAGAATACATACCGGTAGTTATCTTTATAGCTTGTAAACTGCTAACTGATAATTAGCCAGGTTTCACACACATTCCCAAATAACTTATTTCTACTTTTTTTTAGTGGCTAAAAAAGATCCACTCAACATGGACCTCAAGTCACCTGTAAACAGGCCGCAGTCTCCTGCTGACACAGCACAGAAAGGTAACGCAAACGTTCTGACATTATGGATGCTATTTGTTTTTGTTTTTTTGGGGGTTCTAAAACTGGGCATACACTAGTAAAAAATAAATTTTTAGAATGTTTGTTCAATTTTCCAATGCTTAGTGATCAAATCAATTTGATATTCCTTTTCAAGCGTAGTGATGAAAAAATTCAAAGGCGCAGGATGGAAACGTTTTCTTAAACACACAAATTTCTAACTGTGAACGATGTTCTTGTAGGGTAAGATTTGTACATATTATGATGTGCATATTCTAGGCAATGGCATTCCATTTAAGTAGCAAGTCTGGACAAAATTTTACGGGACTTTGAACAAAATTAGTCGAATCACCTATGGCAGAATTTTCGAAAGAACGTTCTAACGAAATTCTTCTGGTGTAACAGTTGTGCTTGTACATGCATTTTTAATCTTGCTGCAGATTTATTCATTGTATGTTAGTGCAAATATAAAAAGTATCACGGACAGTACTCAATTGTCATTGTCCACCATAAATAATTGTTTTAAAGTTAGAATGTAAACCATATGCATCCTGAAATATTGATCATATACAGTGTAACCTCGGATTGCGAGTAACGTGGTTAACGAGCGTTTAGCAATACGAGCACTGTATTTTTAAAAATCGTAACTCGGTTTGCGAGTGTTGTCTCGCAAAACGAGCACGATTCATGCCAAAGTGGTGTGCAGTACCGCATTTGGCCTGAGGTGGCAGGGCGCCGAGCAGAGCCGAACGTCGCCGATCGCAGAGATCGGCGCTGTTCGGAAATGCACGGAAAGGCCTGAGGACAGCACGGCTGACCTTGGCAAATCTCGGGAACAAAGTCTTTCCGAGGTTTGCCGAGGTCAGCCGAGGTGTCCTCGGGCCTTTTCGGACATTTCCGAGGCTCTCCGGCGCCCCCCGCCTCTGGCCGCATGCGGTATTGCATGACATTGAAGTCAATGCGGAACAAATTATTTTCGTTTCCATTGACTTCAATGTACTTTGGATTACGAGAATTCTCCTGGAACGGATTATGCTCGTAATCCAAGGTTCCACTGTAATTACCCAAATATACGGAGGACATTTGTGCAACGCAAACAGGATAAAAAAAGGAACATTTGTGAGTTTTACTAAAAATCTAGGATTATTTACCTTGCAGAGTAGTAAGAAGTATATAATAATGTATTATAAAGTATGTGAGCTTCATGAAAAAAATGCAGAGATTACTGTTTTTAAAAATTTCGCTCTATGTGCTGTCGCACCAAGGCTAATTGATCACAATATGTCTGTGTGGCTAGCGCAGCACATGTAATATCAGCCCTCTTTTAGTCATTAATAGTCATACAGAAGAAAAAAAATACTTACCGTAAATGCTTACACATTTCGGCACTGTTCTAAAGCCCTGTACACACGATCGGATTTCCTATGGATTTTAAACCGATGGATTTTTCCATCGGAAATCCGATGAAGCTGACTTCCATCAGTCTTGCCTACACGCCATCAGTCAAAAAACCGACCGTCCCAAACGCCGTGACGTAAAACACTCCGACGAGCCAAGAAAAATTAAGTTCTATGCCTCTGAGCATGCGTCGACTTGATTCTGAGCATACGTGGGTTTTTTATCCAATGGAGTTCCCCACAGACGATAGTAATTTGCTATCGTTTTTTTTTCCATCGGATAAATTTAAAACATGTTCTATTTTTTAACACCGATGGAAAAAAGACAGATGGGGCCCATACACGATCGGTTTGTCCGATGAAAAAAGTCCATCGGACTGTTTTCATCGGTAAAACCAATCATGTGTACAGGGCTTTAGTCTTAATAGCAGTGTAAAATGCCTGAATGTTGCTAGTAAACGTGTAAACAATTATTGTTTGCAATTCTTTTATATTTATTTGTATCTAGAAGTAAAGCTCATTGTGATATTTTTTTCTGAGTGCAGACCTGGTTACTCAACCAGCAATATCCAATTACCAAAAATAACCATTTAAGGCATATCTAAAAGGAAAAAAAATATATTTTTGATATTTTCAATTAAAAGTCCTTAGATGTGGTGGCTGCATTAATTTCCTTTTTTCAGATCAAGAGCATTTTCAGCAAGTGCAGAAAATACCTGCTGATCTTGCTAACAATGTTGTGTCCTTGTCACTTCCAGTGAGCTGAAAAGTCAGCAAAAACAATAATATCTCTCAGGTGTAAACTATTAGTCCCATCAACTCAACCACCATATAAAAAAATTGAACAAAGGCTGTTTTGTTTGATGTCTAGCCTTTCTTACAGCTATAACTCCCCTATTCTACATACAGTGGAGAAATGAGTATGAAAATAACCAAAAAATCGAATTTAGCCACTACATCTAATGCCCGGTACACACAATGAGATTATCAGAATTTTTTTTGCATGCTAATCTCAGATCAAATCTGATGAGTTTACTAAAGACACAAAAATTTGCATACGACAGAATAAAAATTCGGAAGTGATGTCATGTGATGTAATGCATTTGTATTGCATTTGTGAGCGACAGCTGTACTAATTAAACGAAAATCGTACGATCTGCACCAAATATTTTTGGTACGATTTTCTGATCGTGTGTACCAAGCATAAGGACCGGTAAGCTGCGATATATAAAATTTTTCTTTTCTGGTTTATATGTGCTTTCAGGTTGCTATATTGCAGTAAATACCTAAGTCATCATACAGATCATAAATTAATTGTTGGATGCCAGCCAAGTTTTTATTTAATTAAAAAGTGACATTTATTAATAACCTTTTAGTTTGTAGTTGGATAGAATCCCTTGTGTCAATTCCAAGATCCAATAGTTCCTCATTATATGCATAAAATGGCAGCTCCTTTTTTTCTTAATCATAGATTCCATAGTGGATTTATTTTTTAACTCTAGCAAAGTTCTGTATGTTTTAAGCAGTGTACCCATGTGTCTTCGTCTGACATTAACAAAAATTACAAAACATTGTAAAGAGGCTGTCAATGGGATCTTCTGTATTTCTTCCATAAATCATCTCCTAATGTTTCGCCAGTATCTCTGAATCTTTTTAGAGGACTTGTTTTTTTAGCGTCTACAAAATAGGAGATAGTTTTATGGCATTTTAATTATTATTATTTTTTTACTAGTAATGGCGGCGATCAGCGATTTTTATCAAGACTGCGACATTATGGCGGACACATCGGACACTTTTGATGCCATTTTGGGACCATTGTCATTTATACAGCGATCAGTGCTATAAAAATGCACTGATTACTGTGTAAATGACACTGGCAGTGAAGGGGTTAACCAGTAGGGGGCTAGGAAGGGGCTAAGTGTGTCCTAGGGAGTGATTCTAACTGTTAGGGGCATGGCTTACTGTGATACAACACTGATCGCTGCTCCCGATGAGAGGGAGCAGACGATCAGTGTCCTGTCACTAGGCAGAACAGGGAGATGCCTTGTTTACACTGGCCTCTCCCCATTCTGCTGCTCTGTGACCCGATCGTGGGACACCTGCGGACATCGAGTCCGCGGGTCCCGCGAGCACGGTCACGGAGCTTGCGGCACGTAGCCATGCCATTCTGCCGACGTAAAAGTACAGGAGACGGTCGGCAAGTAGTTAAGGGGGGATATGATCAACGTGTACAAATATATAAGGGGTCCATAAAGTGAACTTGTTGTTGAGTTATTCACTTTACAGTCAACACAGAGGACACAGGGGCACACTTTACACCTAGAGGAAAATAGATTTTATCTCCAAATACGGAAAGGTTTCTTCACAATAAGAGCTGTGAAAATGTGGAATAGACTCCCTCCAGAGGTGGTTCTGGCCAGCTCAGTAGATTGCTTTAAGAAAGGCCTGAATTCTTTCCTAGATGTACATAATATAACTGGGTACTAACATTTATAGGTAAAGTTGATCCAGGGAAAATCTGATTGCCTCTTGGGGGTCAGGAAGGAATTTTTTACCCTGCTGTAGCAAATTGGATCATGCTCTGCTGGGGTTTTTCGTCTTCCTCTGGATCAACTGTGGGTATAGAATTGGGTATATGGGATTGTTTGATATTATTTATTTATTTATTTTTAAGGTTGAACTGGATGGACTTGTGTCTTTTTTCAACCTGACTAACTATGTAACTATGTACTTATGTAATAGCCTGTTTTCCTTAGCTGTATAAAACACATCCTTGGGCACTAATGAAAACTGAAATCCAACATTATTTTGCAGCTCACTATTCTTAGGCCCCATGCACACGAGACGCTGTTATTTGCTGTTGAACGCGCGTTCAGAGGCAGTTGGACGCTTTTTTCAACTGCTCCTGAACCCATTCAATGTTATCCTATGTGTCCATGCACACACTCTCGTTTTTTGGCGTTTACAAGCAGTTGCGTTTAACCTCGTTTTTCCAGAAGCAAAAAAATGGGTTCAGACGCAAAAGTTTTCCACGTTTCAGACGCTAAACGCTGCTAAACGCGGCTAAACGCGGCTAAACGCGGTACCGGCGTTTTGCCGCGTTTGCGTTTATAAGCGTTTTTAAAGGTGACCTATTTTTTAACATTAGAAATCTCAAAAATGATGGCAAATGATGAAAAACTATTAAAAAATATAAAAGAAAACTGTAATTGCTTGCATTGCATTGTGGACAATCCACAACTTGTGGCAGGTAAAGTGGCAAGTGGACAATCAACAACTTGTGTCAGGTGACGTGGCAAGTGGACAATCAACAACTTGTGTCAGGTGACGTGGCAAGTGGACAATCAACAACTTGTGTCAGGTAACGTGGCAGGTGGACAATCAACAACTTGTGTCAGGTGACGTGGCAAGTGGACAATTCACAACTTGTGGCAGGTGACGTGGCCAGGTGACGTGGCAGGTGACGTGGCAAGTGGACAATTCACAACTTGTGGCAGGTGACGTGGCCAGGTGACGTGGCAGGTGACGTGGCAAGTGGACAATCCACAACTTGTGGCAGGTGACGTGGCCAGGTGACGTGGCAGGTGACGTGGCAAGTGGACAATCCACAACTTGTGGCAGGTAACGTGGCCAGGTGACGTGGCAGGTAACATGGCCAGGTGACGTGGCCAGGTAACGTGGCAAGTGGACAATCCACAACTTGTGGCAGGTGACGTGGCCAGGTGACGTGGCAAGTGGACAATCCACAACTTGTGGCAGATGATGTGGCCAGGTGACGTGGCAAGTGGACAATCCACAACTTGTGGCAGGTGACGTGGCCAGGTGACGTGGCCAGGTGATGTGGCAGGTGACGTGGCAAGTGGACAATCCACAACTTGTGGCAGATGATGTGGCAAGTGATACCCTAATAACAAATACACTTGTGCTCTCTCAGCTGCTGCTACTCACTCTGGTCTCACAAACTGGCTGAAATGGTTAAAATTTACTCTTTTTTGAGCTTAGGGAGGGTCTATGATGAAACGCTTATAAACGCAAACGCGGTTAAACGCCGCTAAACGCGGCCGCAAACGCGGCAAAACGCGCGTTTATAAACGCCGGTTTCAGCGTTTAAAAATGTGTGTTCAGCAGAGTTTGCACCTGCGTCTCGTGTGCATGGGGCCTTATATGTGGTGGCTGCATTCGTTTTCTTTCCTGCTAAGAACATTTTCCGTAAAATACAGAAAATAGCTTGACATACAGTATATATATATATATATATATATATATATATATATATATATATATACGTGCAAAAATCAATAAATGTTCATAGTCCATATCAGGAGAGCAGACTAGGGTGACAATCATGACTCCATCCATAGATATAGTGGGGAAGTGACATAGCCAAACAGGGACAGGAAGTGTGTTATTTGCAGAATAACTGGTTACAAATAAAGCCCTCATTAAACTGCTTGCCGACCAACCAGCGTCATTATACTGCGGCAGGTTGGCACGGCTGCGTAAATTGCCGTAGGTATGCGTCGGCCGCTTTAAGAGCAATAGGGAGAGTGTGCACGACCGCGACGCCAAAGTCGATGCGCGTGGCCAGCGGCCGCGATGTCCGCCGGCCACCCATGATCGCTCCTCAGAGAGCCAGAACGGGGATCTGTCAATGTAAACAGACAGATCCCTGTTCTGACAGGGGAGTAGAGAGAGATCTGCTGTTCCTAGTGATCAGGAACAGCAATCTCTCTCCTCCAGTCAGTCCACTCCCCCCATAGTTAGAAACACCTCCCTAGGGAACACTTAACCCCTTGATCGCCCACCAATGTTAACCCCTTCCCTGCCAGTGACATAATCAGTGGCTATTTTTAGCTCTGATCGCTGTATAAATGTCAATGTCCCAAAAAAGTGTCCGACCTGTCCACCGCAATGTCGCAGTAACCGCTAAAAATCGCAGGCAGTCTAGGGAAATTTGACAAAATATGGAGAAGATGGTCTGATATTTTGGATGTATGACGAGAGGGGTCCAGATAAATGTGTGAGCAATAGGGAGAGAGGGGGGGAGCATGGGGGCCAGGGGTGAAGGTTTTTTTAATTTATTTTTTAATTATTTTCTCCCTCTCAATACGTACTTGGGTTGTATATTGTTATTGCTGTCTATGTTGTTTGTATATATAAAAAATAAAATAAAATGATTTGATTAAAAATAAAAAAATCGCAGAAAGCCGCCAATGCTAGTAAAAAATTTATAAATAATAAAAATGCCATAAATCTATCCCCTATTTTGTAGACGCTATAACGTTTGCGCAAACCAATCAATATACGCTTATTTTATTTATTTTTTTAACAAAAATATGTAGAAGAATACATATTGGCCTAAACTGATGAAGACAGTTTTTTTTTTTTTTTTATTATTATTTATTATAGCAAAAAGTAAAAAATATTGTTTTTTTTTTCAAAATTGTTGTTCTTTTTTTTGTTTATAGTGCAAAAAATAAGAACAGCAGAGGTGAACAAATACCACCAAAAGAAAGCTCTATTTATGGGGAAAAAAAGGACATACCGTATATACTCGAGTATAAGCCGAGTTTTTCAGACCTTTTTTTAGGGCTGAAAGTATACCCCTCGGCTTATACTCGAGTCAGTACCTGAAAATCGTGAAATTCCGCGGCCGGCGTCCATTGTTTAAATCTAGCGCCTTTCTCCCTGTCCCTTCCGCGATAGGCGTTTCCAGCAAACACTTGTGTTGAGTGTTGCGCCTATCACGGAGGTCCTCTTGTCCGATGTCCGTGATTGGCGGAGCACTGAACACAGTGCCTGCTGGGAAACGGAGTCCGAGAATGAGAGGACCTCCGTGATAGACGCAACACTCAACACAGTGTTTGCTGGAATCGCCTATCATGGAAGGGACAGGGAGAACGGCGCGAGATTTGAACAATGTACGCCGGCCGCGGAATTACAAGATTTTGAGGTACACTGACTCGGGCACAGGGAGGCTGCAATGGACACAGTAAGGGGGCACAGTGAGGTGACAATGGGCACAGTGAGGTGAAAATGGGCAGTGAGGTGGCACAGTGAAATGGCAATGGGCACAGTAAGGGGGCACAGTGAGGTGGCAATGGGCAGTGAGGTGACAGAGTGAGATGGCAATGGGCACAGTAAGGTTGGGCAATTGGCACAGTGAGGTGGCAATGGGCACATTTCCTCCCCTACGCTTATACTCGAGTCAATAAGTTCTCCCAGTTTTTTGTGGTAAAAGTAGGTACCTCGGCTTATACTCGGGTCGGCTTATACTCGAGTATATACAGTAAATTGTGTTTGGGTACAACGTCGCACGACTGCGCAATTGTCAGTTAAATAGACGCAGTGCCGGATCACATAAAATGGCCTGGTCATTAAGGGGGCAAATCCTTCCGGTCTTTAATGGTTAAAGAAGCTTGAAAAGAGAAAACATATGGAGCCACCGAACCAAGCTCAAGTAATCTGCAATACTTTACATTTTTGGTTTTGGGTTTAGTTCAATTAGTTTTTATTGTTTATCAAAGTTTCAACTGTGCAGAAAAAAGACAAGAATCCAGGAGCCCGTCAAGAGGCAACCTGGACCGATAAGTAAGGGGTAATCCCCTGTTACAGCATGTATACGGCAATATACAAATAACAACTAGCCCATGAGAAGAGGTGTGAAGTAATACACAAATCAAACAGTGTCGTCTGAAGACACATTATCCACTCCATCCGACCAGGATGCCCCTGTGGGATCCTACTGCGATCTTGGATCGGAGGAGTCGTTAGGGGATGACATGAATACCTGTACAAACGACACCATTCCAACACCTATTGGCGAAGTCTCACAAGTGATGACAGTGTAAACATAAAATGGACCGCATACATGTAAAAGAGTCATCAAATAACTTTAGGGGGAGGCCCCAGAAAGAGATAGGGAGAAATAAAGTTAGAAAGGGAGATCTAGAGTTTAGAAGGGGGGTATAATGCAAAGGGAAGGGTGAAAGGGGAAGAAGGGGGGGTGAGGGGGACATCGAGCTGCGGACCAATGGTAGGGTATCCAAACATGGCAGGGAACCCGAAGGTTGAGGACTGGTAAGGCCTCAGGGAGTAGGCCTCAGGGAGCCTATCCTTCAACTTATCCGAAGTTGAGTAATGTCTCCATATACTCCAGATAAAGGAGAATTTAGCATGTCTGTCTAGAGATTTGGCAAGCATTTCCTCCATTAGCATACTAGTATTCATCTCATTTACCCATTCTACAATCGAAGGAGGGGAGGTGGTTTTCCAATGCCTAGAAATGAGTCGCCGAGCCGCGCTAAGGGAAAATTTAAGAAGATTGTGTTTTTGGAATTTGACAGTACCCGGTAGGATGGAGAGGGGGGCAATAAAAGGAGAAGGCTGAAGAGGCGTATCATAAATCTCAGAATAAATTTGAAAAATTTGAGACCAGAACGGTCGAATTACATCACATTCCCACCATACATGACTGTATGTACCTGTTGCCGAGTTGCATCTCCAGCAGGTGTCCGCAGCTGAGGGGTACATGATCCTGAGGGTGGTCGGCACTCAATACCATCTGGCAATCACCTTATAGTTTTTTTCTTGGGAGTAGCTAGAGATAGACGATTTGTGGGTAAAGAGAAAGGCTTTACTCCATTCTACTTCAGTAATGTCTCTCCCAAGCTCCTCCGACCAAACTTTTGTAAATTTAGGTAAGGAGTCATGAGTGTGGTCTAGAATCAGTTTGTAGGTCAAGGAAAGGGTATGGCGGGGGGTGTCAGGAAGTGTGCATATTTGTACAAAACTGGTCAGGGGTCGATGGATCTGTTCGGATTCGTGAAGTCCTTTGCAATAGGAAGTCAGGTGTAGTCGGGTGAGCCAAGTCAAGCGGGAGGACGTAGAGTTATGGTTTGACTTAAAGGTACCCTGCGCAGAGTCAATGAATTGTTGTGCCGTGGACCAGGAAGCTCTGTCGTAGCCATCAAGTGTGTGGATGGACCTGCCCTCCGGAAGGGCTGGGTTGTCAAATAATGGGGTAAGTGGGCTTGGTTCAGTAGATAAAGCATAGGCCTCTCTCTTGCGATACCAAAGCACCAGAGCATCCCTGGTGAGGGGAGATAATGCAAAGAGAGACCCCGGAGTATGTTCAAAACCCCATAGAAGGGCCCGAAGATCTATCAGGGACAAGTCTTGTTCCACCAGGGTAGCAGCTTTGACAAAGGGGCGGGGGAACCACTCCAGGATCCGTGATAACACAGCTGAGGAATGATAAAGCTCAAAATCCGGCAGACCCATTCCACCTTTAGAGATGGTAGTGCATAAAAGATTATGATTCAACCTGGGGTGCTTCCCCTGCCATACGAAGCGTATAGCCAAAGAGCGCAGGGTGCGGAAAAATGCGGAAGGGAGGGAAATGGGGAGGGCTTGGAATAGATACAATAATTTGGGGAGTATATCCATTTTTAGGGTGTTCATGCGACCAAACCAAGAGAGCGGTCTGTCCATCCGATTCTCAGTTAGGCGTCTGATCTTAGTGAGCAGAGGGCCAAAATTCAGAGTATAGATATCCGCCGCACGTGTCGGGTTGGACGTACCTAAATATGAAATGGATGTCGCCTGCCATTGGAAGGAGAAATTAGTCTTAAGGGAGGAAAGGGTATGATGTGAAAGTGATAGGTTAAGGGCTTCCGTTTTGGAAATGTTAAGCTTATAGTTACTGTGCCGTCCGAAGCGGTTGATCTCTGCTAGGATGGATGGGATACTAATGTGGGGTTGTGTCACATAAAGCAAGAGGTCGTCAGCGTATAGGGAGAGTTTGCAATGTGAGGAGGGGGTCTGAATACCACTTATGCTTGGGTTTGCTCTGATGGCTTGGGCCAAGTGTTCTATAACAAGGGCGAAAAGGAGAGGGGAGAGGGGACATCCTTGCCTGGTACCATTAGCTATCGTGAATGTACGCGAGTGAGTACCATTTACTAAGATAGAGGCGGAGGGCGTGGAATACAGGGCCATAATGCGCGAGAGCATTTTCGGTCCTAGTCCTATTTGGGCAAGGGTGGCTTGGAGAAATGGCCAGCTGACCCTGTCGAAGGCCTTCTCCGCATCACAAGAGAGGAGGCAGGCAGGCACCCGATTACAGTGAGCGTATGCTATAAGATGAACAGTTTTAGTGGTGTTGTCCCGCGCCTCACGGCCAGGGACAAAACCCACCTGGTCCCTATGTACGACGTCAGGTAGTAATGGGGAGAGACGCTTCGACAGGATCTTGGCGAACAATTTCAAGTCTATATTAAGTAAGGAAATCGGCCTATAATTGGCGCATAAGGAGGGGTCTTTACCGGGTTTCGGAATCACTACAATCTGGGCATAAAGTAAGGACGATGAGGGGGAGAGATTATCATTAATGGCGTTAAAGGCATTTGCAAGGAAGGGGGCAATCTGAGGAGCAAACTTCTTGTAAAAGCGCGAGGAGAACCCATCAGGTCCTGGGCTTTTACCATTTTTGAGTTCCTTGATGGCTAATAGGAATTCTGCTTCAGAAAAAGGGGATTCCAATTCCTCTGCATCCAAAGTTGGTATGGGGGGAAGGGAGGTGTCTTGAATATAGGACGACATGTCCTGTTCGGAGCTGACTGAAGGGGGCCTAGGTGAGGGGTTTTGGGGGGATAGATTATATAAATTGGAATAGTATCTACGAAATTCATCGGCTATGGCTAAGTTGGAACTCAGTTTACCATCGGAGGGGGAGTGAATAAAGGGAATATGTTTCCGGGCTTGCTGAGGTTGTAGGGTATGGGCCAAATGTCTACCACACTTGTTGGTATGGGAGTAATGGGCGAATCGCCCCTTATCCCTAGCCACCAGGGAACATTCTGAAAAGATTTGCAGAAGGTCCCGCCTGGCATTAACCAGCTCAAGATGAATCCTGGCCTCAGGGGATTGTTTGTGGGACTCTTCCAATGAAGCTATTAAAGCCAAAAGTATGGTTATCTCCGCCGTGCGTGCATGTTTAAGCCTAGAGCCTAGCTGGATAAACTTGCCCCTAAGGACACATTTGAGGGCCTCCCATTTCGTAAGAGGGTTAGTATCGTTGTGTGCGTGGTCTGCAATAAAGTGCTGTATGGTCAGGAGGATGTCTTGGGCACAAACTGTATCTAGGAGTAAGTTGTCATTGAGCCTCCAAGAAGATCTGGTCTTGGGGGTAGGAGCCCTACCCAAGCTCAAGTGAATGGGTGCGTGGTCTGACCAAAGAGTAAGGCCAATCGAGGTGTCAGGAGAACAGTCCAAAGGGCTTGGGAGATGAATAGGTAGTCCAGTCTGCTGTAAGTGGAGTGTGCTGGGGAGAAATATGTATAGTCCTTTGTGGTAGGGTGTAACACCCTCCAGACATCCACCAGAGACAGGTCAGATAGAGCGGTTTTCATTTTGGTCAAAGAAGCAGGGGAGAGTGAGGACTTACCCGTCGAGGAATCAAGGCGAGGTATCAGAGCTGCGTTGAGGTCACCTCCCAGGATCATGTTGGTAGTACTAAACCTTTTCAGGCGTGCGGCCACCTTGGAGATGAACTGCGGTTGGTCCTGATTAGGAGAGTATACGTTAATTACAGTGTAAATCACATTCAAATACGACAATTTAAGAAAAACATATCTCTCTATGAGTGTGTCAAGTACGTCAGGGGTGAATGAGGCATGAAAGGCAATAGATACTCCTTTAGATTTTGCGGCAGGGTTGGTGCTGTGGAACCAGGTAGGGTACTGTTTATGTAAAACCTGTGGGATGGTGTCGGATCGGAAATGAGTTTCCTGGAGGAGAAGGATTTGGGTTCGTAATTTGTGGAAGTGGTATAGGATATGTCTCCTCTTCTCCGGGACGTTAAGGCCCCTACAATTCAGGGAAGAGATTTTTAAGGAGGCCCTTTAAGGAGGCGGGCGCTGCCATGAGGGGAGCACTATAGGGTGGGAATAGATCTTAATTAGTTCCGAGCTCGCTGTCGCTGGGAAAGGGGTAAGGAGGGAAAAGGGAGGGGTGTAGGATTGTTTACAAAGAAGCACAGGAAAGGAGAGGTCCAGAAACAGAGGGGAAAGAGAGAAGGAGAGGAGAGGTAGAAAATAGGGCCTCAACGGCCAAACTAGTAACGTTGCAAGCAACATGTCAGCGGAGTCCTAGTAGGACGCTGTAAACCTAGGAGGGGGATCGCAGACAGTGCACAGAGGTGCCCGCACACACCGGGCTGCAAAAATAAACATGTAAACATAACCATAAGTCAAGCGGTTCAGGGCCCCCGACGGCTGCAGTTAGTTAGACACTCATGTATATAAGTCCGGGAGTATGAGTCCCGGACAATCTGCGAGAACACTTGACAGCCTCAGGGGTCCTGCACCAGGCTTCCAAACAAAATCACAATAAATCGCTTTAGGTATTGGGGAGGGGAGGGGGGGCTGGGGGGGAGTCAATGTGGTATTGGAGGACAGTCATTACTTATGGGGGAGGGAGAAAGTTCACAAGGGGTCAACGTTCAGGGAGAACAACTTGAAGGAACACAAAATATGGCGGAATGTCTCCTGTGAGCAGGAAGTAAGACACAAGTTAGTAGGAGATCGCCCCAACAAAACTGTAACCTGAGAACAGGGACGACTTTGTGGGTCTAATGCCCAGCTAAAGAGGGAGAGGAAAAAAAAAAAGGCACGAAGACCTGATAGCATTAAATCATCTGGCATTTGACTTGGAGGTTTCTGATCTGGAACGCCTGGGTTTCTTGGATTGTTTCTGCAATTGGTTTTGGGTTTAGATACACTTAACTTTTTTGGCCACCTTCTATTGCACCAGTCTAGTCAGTACAGTAAAACCTTGGACTGCGAGCATAATTCATTCCAGAAACATGCTTGTAATCCAAAGCACTTGTATATCAAAGTAAATTCCCCCATAAGAAATAATGGAAACTCAAATGATTTGTTCCACAACCATTTATTTATAGGTCCTTCAGTTTATAGTCCAGTTAAAAAGATCATAGCAATGTGATAGGTTGTGTAACCATAAAATGTCCATCCACAAATGGAAGCCTCCACAAGGGTATTAGAAGCAAAATCCAGCAGGAGCTACAGAGTATAAAAGCGAAGAGAGGCGCGTCTTAAAGCGGAAGTAAACCCATCCATAAAACAGTTTCATTTCCGGCACGTGCCGGAAATGTAACACTCCCATTGGTTGTGCTCTCAACCATACTGTCAAACCATCCAATGGCTGGTGTCATAACTGATCACATGTGCAGCATCATGGCAGTTGTAGATTAAACAGAGGCAAAGATGGCAGCTTCCTTGGCTGAAAATGATAGGAGGGTTTATTTACACTTTAAGTGTAGCAATATGTTGCTAAATGTTGAACCTTCATTAAATGTAACCATATTGTTACACTTAGAGGCGCCTCTCTTGTCTTTTATACTCATTTATGACATGACGCTACTTGAATATCAAGACATTGCTTGTATGTCAAGTCAAAATGTATTAAAACATTTTTTGTCTTGCTCTTAAACCATGTTACTCTCAAACCAAGGTTTTACTGTACTTGGTTGTTGCACTCTCCAGATCACAAATAGGCATTATCTGCTCTTTCAACACAAAGACCATTGTCCAAAGGCCATTGCCAATGATGAAATCCCTAAGACTATCCTGACGCACAGGTGCTAAAGGCAAAGACACTATGTACTTTGCAAGTGCAGTTGCACTAATTTTCCCCAGAGCTTAGTGAATGTGGTAAAGCTTCACTTTGTAAGGAATACAAAATCAGGTACAAGGAAGATAATAAAAACAGCATTTTTGCTTGTCTGAATGATGGAAATCAGCAGAACTTCACCACATTTACTAAACTCTGGTGTAAATAATTGCAACTGCACAGTCTATTTATCTTTAGCAAAGCAACCCCAGTGAGTCACTCACCACCTTCTTCCCTCAGAAAACTTGTACACTATATGAATATAGGCCTTGGCATTAGTTGAACTTTGCTGACCACTGCACACCATCATTTTGCTCCAATGTACTTCTTTCTTAAACCGTATCTGTAGGTTAGCATTTCCAGCAACGGTTTTGAGCCAGCCTGTCTGCATGGCTTCTTTGGTTGCACTTAATAGGGTGCTATTTCCTGGCTTGGTTCTCAGAAACCACCAGCAACTCACATTTTCAATTTCTAGTCTTTGATCTTTTTGTCAAATAACCAGTGTTCTTTTATTACAATATTTCTAATTCACATACTTTGCCCTGAAAACATGAACCTGAGCTGGAAAGTATGGATAAAGGGTGAAACAAAAAAAAAAGAATGTTTTAAACTTATTAGCCTTGTGTTCATGTACAATAAAACTGACAGAGAGTCTTTTAAAACATGTTTTTGTTACTTTATAAATCCAATGTGTATTTCATCAATTTGTACTGTAGATTTTAAGGTGTTTGCATGACACAACAAAATTTTACTTCTGATACAGTCTAAGGAACAAATTATTATTATAAATTTCTGATAATTCAAACAATTCATTCCTAATCATTCCCCTATATACATACACCTAATAATAATGAACACAATATCCCATCCCACAATATCCCATATATGAACACCTACAATAAGTTATGAATACATATACAGTATCTCACAAAAGAAATGTTTGTAAATATTTTCATGTGACAACACTGAAGAAATGACACTTTGCTACAATGTAAAGTATTGAGTGTACAGCTTGTATAACAGTGTAAATTTGCTGTCCCCTCAAAATAACTCAACACACAGCCATTAATGTCTAAACCACTGGCAACAAAAGTGAGTACACCCCTAAGTGAAAATGTCCAAATTGGGCCCAACGTGTCAATATTTTGTGTGACCGCCATTATTTTCCAGAACTGCCTTAACCCTCTTGGGCATGGAGTTCACCAGAGCTTCACAGGTTACCACTGGAGTCCTCTTCCACTCCTCCATGACGACATCACAGAGCTGGTGGATGTTAGAGACCTTGCGCTCCCCCACCTTCCGTTTGAGGATGCCCCACAGATGCTCAATGCCACAGATGCTCAATACTCTTTAGGTCTGGAGCAGGGTTGCCAACTTTCAGTAAATTTACAAACAGTTTGTAAAATCCATAATTGTTTCATCTGTCCATCAATGTCAGTTACGGACATGCAGCCTACATGTCCGCAATGGACATTCAAGGACAGATGCAAAAAGTACAGATTTTGTATATTTACTGAAAGTTGGCAACCCTGGTCTGGAGACATGCTTGGCCAGTCCCTCACCTTTACCCTCATCTTCTTTAGCAAGGCAGTGGTTGTCTTGGAGGTGTGTTTAGGGTCCTTATCATGTTGGAATTCTGCCCTGTGGCCCAGTCTCCAAAGGGAGGGCATCATGCTCTGCTTCAGTATGTCACAGTACATGTTGGCATTCATGGTTCCCTCAATGAACTGTAGCTCCCCAGTGCCGGCAGCACTCATGCAGCGCCAGACCATGACACTCCCACCACCATGCTTGACTGTAGGCAAGACACACTTGTCTTTGTACTCCTCACCTGGTTGCCGCCACACACGCTTGACACCATCTGAACCAAATAAGTTTATCTTGGTCTCATCAGACCACAGGTCATGGTTCCAGTAATCCATGTCCTTAGTCTGCTTGTCTTCAGTAAACTGTTTGCAGGCTTTCTTGTGCATCATCTTTAGAAGAGGCTTCCTTCTGGGATGACAGCCATGCAGACCAATTTGATGCAATGTGCAGCGTATGGTCTGATCACTGACAGGCTGACCCCGCACCCCTTCAACCTCTGCAGCAATGCTGGCAGCACTTATACATCTATTTCCCAAAGACAACCTCTGGATATGACGCTGAGCACGTGCACTCAACTTCTTTGGTTGACCATGGCGAGGCCTGTTCTGAGTGGAACCTGTCCTGTTAAACCGCTGTATGGTCTTGGCCACCATGCTGCAGCTCAGTTTCAGAATCTTCTTATTGCCTAGGCCATCTTTATGTAGAGCAACAATTCTTTTTTCAGATCCTCAGAGTTCTTTGCCATGAGGTGCCATGTTGAACTTCCAGTGACCAGCATGAGAGAGTGAGAGCGATAACACCAAATTTAACACACCTGCTCCCCATTCACACCTAAGACCTTGTAACACTAACAAGTCACATGACACTGGGGAGGGAAAATGGCTAATTTGGCCCAATTTGGAAATTTTTACTGAGGGGTGTACTCAATTTTGTTGCCAGCGGTTTAGACATTAATGGCTGTGTGGTGAGTTATTTTGAGGGGAAAGCAAATTTACATTTATACAAGCTGTACACTCACTACTTTACATTGTAGCAAAGTGTCATTTCTTCAGTGTTGTCACATGAAAAGATATAATAAAATATTTACAAAAATGTGAGGAGTGTACTGTACTCACTTTTGTGAGATACTGTATGTATATATATATATATATAGATATATATAGATATAGATATATCTATATCTATATATATTTATATGCATTCAAAGAATTCATATACACATCCACCATGTAATAAATCAAGTCCATTCATGTGAAAAAATATGAAAGTTTATATATTTTTCTTCCACCACCAGACAAAATGGTGTTGATTTACTAAAACTGGAGAGTGCAAAATCTGGTGCAGCTCTACATAATAGCCAATCAGCTTCCAGGTTTTTTTTCTAATGAAAGCTTAATTGAACAAGCTGAAGTTAGAAGCTGATTGGCTACCATGCAGTGCTGCACCAGAGTTTTCACTCTACAGTTTTAGTAAATCAACCCCTATGTGTCCAAAAATCTTATACTATCACTTCGTGGCTCACATCCTAAGGTTATATTCACGTGGGCATTTTGCCACAATGTGAATGGCAGGAATTCCTGCTGCTGTGATTGACAGGTGTAAGCAGCTAGCTGTGGCCGCCAAACCTGTACACTTCAATGACAGGTTGTCGGTGGCTGCAGCTATTTGTGGCTGTTCATACAGCTACGGATTACCTGCAGCCATCACTGCTGGACTGACTTTGTGCATTCATGTCTATGGACAGCTGAACACAGCTATGTGACATCTCAGGCACCAGAAATATACAACGTCTTCATGCTGCACAGGCTAATGCCATACCTCCCAACTTTCTGAGATGTAAATGAGGGACACCTATTAGCAAAAGTATGTAGGGATAGGACACACCCCCTGTCACACCCCCCTTAAAGGAGAATTGTACAAAAAAATGATTGGTTAAACCCACAAGCGCATTTTATTACCACTACTATTCCTTAATATTTTTTTTACTAATGCAGCAATTTAGAAATTGGATGAAAGGTTTAGCACCGTAAACATTTTTTGATAGTTAAGTAGTTCATTTTATATACAACTATATAGATCAGACCAAAATGAGGGACAGATTAGGAAGAAAGAGGGACAGAGGGACATTGTTCTGAATGAGAGACAGTCCCTCGAAATCCGGGACAGTTATGCTAATGGTCTATATTTGCATGAAGCCAAATATTGTATTTCTTTTTTGTATGTATTGGTTTTAATGGTTTGGTCATGTGTTTTCTACAAGGCTGTGCTGCAGTTATGATATCTAAAATCGGTTATTCTGTAGTCTTTATGTAATGGTCATTACATTACAATCATTTGTTTTGTAATAGTGACAAATCAGTTTTTATCATTTGTTAGAATTGGTCACTTGCTTGTGATTGTGGTTAGAGTGTAAAATGATTAGATGCATTACAAGGAAGTTCCCTGTGAATGCTGAGATATTATTTTCTTTCTCGTACATCACGGGACACAGAGCGACATAGTCATTACTAATGGGTTATATAGTTACCGTCAGGTGCTGGCACTGGCAACTTCCAAAACCGGAAGTACCCTCCCCTATATAAGCCCCTCCCATCCGGGAGCACCTCAGTTTTTTGCCAGTGTCTAAGGTGTTGGCCAAGAAGAAACATGTGTTTTTCACTGAGCTTGCGTACAGGTTCTTTTGGGCCTCAGTAAGCTATTCCGGATCCGACCAAAAAAGCTTCATAGCTAAACGGTCGGTACCCGGGCCTTGCAGAGAAGAGCAAGGTTCTGCCTGTAATGCTTCTCTTAGGAGAGCTGGACCCTGGGATCCAGAGCTCTGGTCATACCCACGACCAAGATGTTTTCTGTGCAGGGTGCTATACAGGTCCAGGGGAGTGGAATCCTTGGGAACCCGGTCCCTGAAGGTTTGATTACAATGCCTGCCGTGATAGGTGAAGTTTGGGCTTTTGTGGACCAAACAAAGTCCTGCGGCGGGGAACAGGTAAGTGGGGGCCCCCAGGAACTTGGTTCTATTGGGGGACCCCCAAGCCTAATTTGTCTTTCTGTCTGTTACCTAACGGTATTCCCGCTAATATCTGTGCATGCCTGTAACTACTAAAAAAAAAAAAATGTAATAATTTTTAATGGTGGTCAAGAAAAAAAAAAAAAAAAAAAAAAGAATGTTTTTTTTATATATGTTTAGTATATTAAACTGCGGTACCTGTGTTTGTCCACTAGAGGCCGCTGTGGAATGTTTTTCTTGTCATATGGACTAGTTTCTT
Organism: Rana muscosa; assembly: GCA_029206835.1. Lineage (NCBI taxonomy): Eukaryota > Metazoa > Chordata > Amphibia > Anura > Ranidae > Rana > Rana muscosa. Next base: position 486,575,062 of record CM055117.1, on the reverse strand, counting down.
CTCAGAGAGCAAAGTCCAGGCAGCTGGTGAGTTCTCCTACAGGAAACTGTTTCCTCTGCCATGTTGCAGTGTTCGTCTATCCCCCGGCCTGCGGCAAAGGGGGCCCTGGCTCCTGTCCCTGGTTTCCATGTTTGAAAATTAGCGCCGAGGCGCACGTGGCCGCGCGCGTGCGCGTGCACGCGCCTCTATATATAGAGGTGGCCGGAAAAAGGGGCGGGGCCTGGGGGATGACGCTCTGTGCGCGCCGCAGCGCTTCTGCGCATGTGCGGGCGTCCCAGCAGGTTTTTAAAAAAGCCACATTATTGCAGTAAGCTGGCTATGAAGTACAGAGACAGAGCTGGCAACATTTAAAGGCATACAGCAAGCGGTTGATACAGGCATCCCCTAGAAAGGCACATTAGTAGACACCAACTGTGATATAGCAGCAATTGTGCTAGACTATTCTCAGTAAAAGTGGTGTATTACGGCTGGAATACCTCAGCTTTAGGCTTAGGAATATGCCGTCCAGTAGCTCCGGAACTGAATCTTCCAGGAAGCGAAGGGGGTCTCATCGGGCTCTGAGGATCTTGGGCATACTCCTGCTGCACCAGTCTCCCCTGAAGTTCAGAGGTAAGTGACCGTAGAGACCCCGCAGGGGTACTTGGTACTGTGGCTGTCCTCAGTCACCTGCTCCTGTGTATGTAACAGAGGAGGTTTTTTCCTCAGCTCTGGGAGGATTAGAGAGAGATTGTCAAAATTTATCGCTGCCTCCCTGTCAGGGAAAGCACGCCCGATCTCCGTCTCCTCCTTCAGAGTGCCTGTTAGCAGAGCAACAGTCCCATACAGGGATCGACCTGCCTGAAGGGGATCAGGATAAGGTTGATTCTGTTATAGAGGAATCAACAGTGGGGGAACCTTTTCTCAGCATCTCAAGCTGAAAGATTATGGGTTCAGTCTCTGACTAACATGGTCCGATCAGCATTTAAAAATGCACCTTGCGGAACCATCAACCACTACTGTATCCTCGTTGGGGTCGCTAGAAGCCCCCAGACTGTTTGTTCTTTTCCACTTCACCCTTTACTGAAAGGGCTCATTTACCAGGATTGGGAACGTCCTGAGAAAATATTTATTCCCCCAAGAGATTTCCGGTGGTCTATCCCATGGAGGATAGGTTCATCAAAAAAAAAAAAAAAAAATGGAAGGTCCCTACAGTGGACGCAGCCATCTCTTGTATGTATAAATCACTGACATGTCCAGTGGATAATGTCCAAATGTTCAAGAACCCAATAGATAAAAGATTGGAGTCCTTATGAAAATCTGCTTGGTGATACAACCAGCAGTAGCAGCTATTGGGGTCTGCTAAGCAGTGAAGGATCAGTTGAAACAGGTCTTGAGGGACTTGACAGATCAGCAGGCTTTGCCCTAGCTGATCTACCTAGAGCCTTAGGCTTTGCGGTTGACGCCATAGAGGATTCAGTCCATCAGGCCTCCCGCCTTACGCTGTCTATAGTACATATGCGTAGGCTCCTATGGCTCAGAAACTGGTCTGCTGAAGCTCCCTGTAAAGAATGGCTGGTTAGCGTCCCATTTCATGGTGAACGCTTATTCAGGGAAAACCTGGACAAATATATCCAGAAAATTTCCAGCGGTAAAAATACGCTCTTGCTGGTTAAAAGCAGAGTTAGAGGTCCCTCTTTAAGGGGCCTGCTTCTCCAGTCCCTGGGGCATCGGCTGTGTAACAGTTCCGACGGCCTCCTCGGTCAAATCCCGGGGGTAAAAAACAGGGACAGTAGCAGGGTAATGAGAAACCCTGGGTCAGGGGAGGTACAAAACCTCCCCCAAAGTTAAATTCATTGAAGCCCCCACTCAGTCGGGTGGGGGGAGGACTCCAGTTGTTCGCAAAGAGACCTGGCGGGACACGATCAAGACAGATAGGTGCTCTCCGCAGTAGGTTTGGGATACAGTTTGGAGTTAAAAGACTCTCCTCCTTCCCATTTTTAAGGTCAAACGTGCCAAGGGATCCCCGGAAGAGAGAGTCCCTCCTGTTGGCACTAGAACAACTATTGCTCCAAGGAGTAATTATGGAAGTTCCCCTGGAAGAATGAGGGTTCGGGTTTTACTCAAACCTCTTTACAGTCCCGAAGCAAACGCGGACGGGAGGCCCATATTAATTCAAAAAGGGCTATACAAATTCCTGTATATCAGGACTTTCCGATGGAGTCGATCCGATCGGTGGCCACTGCCCTACAAGGGGAGGATTGGTTAGCCACGATCGACATCAAAGATGCTTATTTGCACATTCCCATCTTTCCAGTCCACCAAAAATTTCTACGCTTTGCAGTAGAAGGGCGCCATTTTCAGTTCAGAGCCTTACCCTTCGGTCTGGCCACAGCACCAAGAGTGTTCACAAAAATTCTGGCCCCATTATTGGCCAATCTAAGAACACGAGGTGTAACGATAATGGCATATCTAGACGACTTGTTGCTGATAGACCACTCAGTGGAAAAACTAGAAGTGGTTGTTCACGAGACAATCAAGTATCTGGAATATCACGGTTGGATTATCAACCGAGACAAGTCAGCCCTAAAACCAGTCAAAAGTCTGGAATACTTGGGGCTAAGGCTGGATTCAGACCAGAGAAAAATTTTCTTGTCTCGAGAAAAGGGGTCGTCTTTGAGAGATTTGATCCACTTAGTGGGTTCAAAAAGACAGCCATCCATACGCCTGTGCATGAGGCTGCTGGGAAAAATGGTGGCATCATTCGAAGCAGTACCCTACGGTCAATTCCATTCAAGGAAGTTGCAAAGGGCCATACTGTCAGCCTGGAACAAAAAAGTTCAGGCTCTGGACGTACCAATGTCCTTGTCCCCTTCCGTTCGCAGAAGCCTCCGTTGGTGGTTGGTTCCCCGGAATCTGGAAAGAGGGAAATCCTTCAGTCCGATTTCTTGGAAGGTGGTCACTACAGATGCCAGCCTTTTAGGCTGGGGAGCAGTACTGGAGCAATGGTCTCTCCAGGGCAGATGGTCGGATGCGGAAAAGGCCCTGCCCATCAATCTCTTAGAGATACGAGCAGCCCGGTATGCCCTAGTAGCATGGACATCCAAACTCCAAGGGTCCCCTGTCAGAGTTCAGTCAGACAATGCCACAGCAGTGGCATATATCAATCGTCAGGGGGGCACCAGGAGTCGTGCAGCCCAAAGGGAAGTAAATTACATCCTGAGATGGGCAGAAAGATATGTCCCAGCCATATCTGCGGTATTCATTCCAGGGGTGAAGAATTGGAAGGCGGACTTTCTAAGTCGCCAACAATTATGCCCAGGGGAATGGTCCCTTCATCCCGAGGTTTTCCGGACAATATGTCAGCGGTGGGGAACACCGGATGTAGATCTGCTAGCATCCAGGTTCAACACGAAAGTGGACAGGTTTGTCTCTTGGACAAGGGATCCCCTAGCGTGCGGCTCGGATGCCCTAGTGTTCCCTTGGGATCAGTTCAAGCTGATATATGCATTCCCACCGCCACAATTGTTACCTCGATTACTCCGCAGAATCAGGGTAGAAAAGAAACCAGTGATTCTGGTGGCTCCAGCGTGGCCCCGAAGAGCATGGTACGCGGAGATTGTAAAAATGTCTGTGGGGAGTCCTTGGACCCTCCCACATCGTCCGGACCTGCTTTCGCAGGGACCGATATACCACCCTTCCTTACCAGCCCTAGGTTTGACGGCCTGGCTATTGAAGCCCACATTCTAAAAAGGAGAGGGCTCTCTAATGCTGTGGTGTCTACCATGATCAATGCCAGGAAACCGGTATCCAGGCAGATCTACTATAGAATCTGGAAGGCGTACATCGCCTGGTGTGAGGCCAGGAAATGGCATCCACGTAAATACGTAATAGGTAGAATTCTGGACTTCCTACAATGGGCTGTAGATAGGAAGCTTGCCTTGAGTACTATCAAAGGTCAGATTTCGGCCTTGTCAATATTTTTTCAAAGGCCCTTGGCTTCGCATTCACTAGTCAAAGCCTTTATACAAGGAGTGATGCGTATTAGTCCTCCGGTTAATATTCCCATATGTCCATGGGATCTAAACTTGGTTCTGTCGGTTCTACAGAAACAACCATTTGAACCATTACAGCATATTTCCTTAGTGCTTCTCACCAGGAAATTGTTTTTTCTAGTAGCCATTTGTTCGGCTAAAAGAGTATCGGAATTAGCAGCTATGTCCTGTAAGGAGCCATATCTGGTTATCCATAAGGACAGAGTAGTGTTACGTCCTCATCCAGCCTTTCTTCCTAAGGTGGTATCGAGTTTTCATTTGAACCAAGATGTGGTTCTTCCTTCTTTTTTCCCCAAGCCTACTTCGGTAGAGGAAAAGTTATTGCATTCTTTGGATGTAGTAAGAGCAGTTAAAGCTTATCTAAAAGCCACTGCTCAGATTCGCAGAACGGATACTTTGTTTATTCTGCCGGAAGGCCCCAGAAAGGGTCAGGCAGCGTCAAAATCTACTTTAGCCAAGTGGATTCGACAGGTCATAATACAAGCCTATAGCTTGAGAAGTAGACCGCCTCCGTTCAAAGTTAGGGCGCACTCCACGAGAGCAGTTGGAACTTCATGGGCAGTGCATCACCAGGCCTCCCTGGCTCAAGTCTGTAAGGCCGCAACATGGTCTTCAGTACACACGTTTACTAGGTTCTACCAGGTGGACGTTAGAAGTCAGGAGGATGTCGCCTTTGGGCGCAGTGTGTTGCAGGCCGCAAAAGATCCTCATGTCTGATAGCGCTCAGCTTATATATGGTGTATCCCCCCCCTCATTTGGCATTGCTTTAGGACATCCCATTAGTAATGACTATGTCGCTCTGTGTCCCGTGATGTACGAGAAAGAAAATAGGATTTTTATAACAGCTTACCTGTAAAATCCTTTTCTTGGAGTACATCACGGGACACAGAGCTCCCGCCCCTCTTTGGGGACACTTATTGCTTTGCTACAAAACTGAGGTGCTCCCGGATGGGAGGGGCTTATATAGGGGAGGGTACTTCCGGTTTTGGAAGTTGCCAGTGCCAGCACCTGACGGTAACTATATAACCCATTAGTAATGACTATGTCGCTCTGTGTCCCGTGATGTACTCCAAGAAAAGGATTTTACAGGTAAGCTGTTATAAAAATCCTATTTTTTCTTCTTCTATGATTTCAGATATTAAGAGTTGTGTTTTTTACACTCTAAGTAAAATGTAATTTTAAGGTTTAATTACATAGAAGCGTACCATACACTAGTAGATTTTTGTACAAACATTCATATGAAAATTCTCATCAGTCAATGATTTGATTCATGTTCGAAAGTGTTTCAGGAAATGTTTGCATTTGCGTTTTGAACATTCGTTTTTTGAAATAAATGGACTTTTACCGAAAACCACATTCATCGGCCATACGTGGATTAAAATTCAGCTGGTTTAGCACGGCTCGGCTGAATTGAAATCCATGTATGGACAGGCTGGTTGTACACAAGTCGATCTATCGATTGATTTGTGCACTTGGACTTTCCTCCAAATGATCAGTGCTGTCGTCTATAGCCAGCAACACTGATTATTGTATTCTAATGGCGGTGAAGGCTTCCCACGGTCATATAATCACACAGCAGGAAGGATTTGATGTGGATGGGGGAACCAGATCAATTTTTTTTCAACTCTTCAAATTTCCTCATCATTATGATCATCATTATGAACGCTGCTTTGACCCCATCAATGATTAGAAAATTTTGAACAAAAATTCTACTAGTCTATAGCCAGCTTTATTCCGTGTTTCATTAGGGCATTGTTCTACTGCACTTTGCCACCAAATTTCATTTTGCCTGTTATCTTGGAACCCCTGCTTGTGGTATCATGAGAGCTATTAATTTTATATACAGAGAGCTATTCCTGAACACACCCTCAAACAAGCACCTTGCAGTCTCTCACATACAGACAACCTGATGTAAGCAATGTTTTCTCACAGTTATTACAATTTAAATCTGACTAGAAAGTTTAAATAGAATGGTGATATAGGAGGCAGAAGGTAAGTGAATTGCACAGCATAGACTTCAGGAAGTATACTACCAGTGACCCTATGGGGTGTTGTCTAAACTTCCTCATGGTACACAGTTGCAGTGTCTGCAGCTCTGTGATTGGTTTGACTTTTTGCCTGGAATTACTGTTTAGTTTTCCTAATGATTGGCATAGTGTGGGTATCAGAGCAGTTTATGCAGATATTAACAACAGATGTTTCTGCACATATTATTTATCTCTTTTATATAGTGAAAGTATATACATATCACTTTACTGAGTATATAGATTATAACAATCCTTGACACATTCATACAAACCCACAAACACTAGCTAGTCAATTTAAGTGCAAAACAATCAACTACCTCACAAAAAAAAAAAAAAAACTCAAAGGGAGAACATACAAACTCCATGCACATAATTCTCTGGTGGGAAATGAACGCAGAACTTTGGCAGCACAAGACAAGCATGCCCACCGCTTAGCCACTGTCTTTCCCCATTTAGTGGTAAATCACATGCAATTTTAAACAATTTAATACTGCATTCTGAAACAAAAACAAAACAATCTGAAGTCCTCACTGTAAAAAAAAAAAGCAGTGGAATTTAAACTTTGCAACAGTACTGTCTTTGTGATGAGGCACAATCTTTGAACTGAGAGGTCTAATAAGGGATGAGTCACTGGGATGAGTCAAATATTTGTGCGTACATGTGTGTGAATTTTAGTTTGAGTTATTGAAGTCTGTAAACAGTCTGTAAACAGTCTTTACAGCAGCAGGCAAGCCTAAAAAGTATGAAAGGCTAGTTCAAAGAAGAATGCAAATAATTCCAATATTCAATTTTTTACTGTACATAACAACTTTTAACCTCCCTGGCAGTATTCCCGAGTGTGACTCGGGGTGAATTTTCAGTTACAAAAGCGGTAACCCTGAGCCACACTCGAGATTGCCTCGCAAGGATCCATGTAGAGGTTACTTACCTTGTCCCCTGGATCCTGCAATGTCTCCCCGCTGTGATCAGCGAGCCGCCGTGTCTCACTCGATTCACAGTGCCGAGCTCCATTCCCTGCGAGCGTTGCGATGCACGGGGATGGAGTTCGGCGCCAAATTCAAAAAGTAAAAAACACAGTATAGATACAGTATACTGTAATCTTACAGAATCAAATAATTACACACCCCCTTTGTCCCTAGTGGTTTGTCCAGTGTCCTGCATGCACTTTTACATTATAAATACTTTTTTCTTCTGCCTGGAAACTGGAGATTGTCCATAGCAACCAAAAAGTGTCCCTTTACATCAAAAGTGGTTTTAGACCAGCTAGAAAACAGAGATAATAAATTAGAATCACTTGCAGAATTGTGCGATAGTGATTTGTGGCGAAATTCATCATCAAACACTGAAAAACACTTTTATTAATTTAATTTATTTAAGTGATCACATCCAAAGATAACCAAAAAAAGAAAATGATGAAAAGGCTGCCAATGCTGACCTTGTAAAACCCCTAAAATCTTTACCAACTGCCTCTTTGTTTCCCTGTTCCCTGATGTTATTTGTGAATGCCCAACTAGACATGTCTTGTCTCTTACCTATAAACTTTTGCTAATGAGTCCTCCCTCACACCCCTTAAGTTCCAGGGGGTAAGGCTGCATTTACACCTGAGCGTTTTGTAGCCTGAAGCCTGAAGCTACAAAACGCTAGAGGGAGAAAAAAACATTATTCTCTATGAAGATGGTTCAAATCTCCACTCCAAAACGCCTGAAGCCGAACGCCTGAAGCTCAAACAAGTTCCGGACCCTTTTTTGTCGTGCGAATCGGGCAGATTTGGGCGTTTTAGGAGTCATAGAATGTAATGGAAACGCTCAATTCAAGCGTTTAGCATGACAACGAGCGTTTCGACGGGCGCAAATTTGCGCGACAAAACGCCGGTAAAAACGTCTGTAAAAATGCTCAAAGCGCTACGCTCAGGTGTGAATGCAGTCTTAAAGGGTTCCCTCTTGACGACTAGACCAGACAAAATTTTTAACCCTCTCCAACAAGTCTTCGATTTTCAGTAGATATCAACAAGCAATGGTGCCGCACCCCAGCCTTACTTCACTGTATGTATTCCTCTGTGCTGGACACCTGCTGGTGCTGTGGTGCAGACATGGGCAATTCGCGATTTATAGCGCTACAAATGCGATTTAGTTCGCATTTGTAGCGCTATACAAGTTACTCACTCACTCACTCACTCTTCAGGTCCTGCCAATTGCTTCAAAATGTACCCCAGGATTCTTCCTTTTACACCACTCTAACATTCCACAGGAAGCATACAAACGATCAATTGTTAGATATCTGATTACCACTGTCCGCTCCTGTATCCCTACACTATGGAAATCTACATAAGCCTCTCTGTCATTTTGGTTTTGCAAGATTGAGGACATAAGGACTATGGAGCATCTGATGAGTGTCTTGAACGTTAAAGAGGAGAAAACCCGTAAAATGTGGTTTCACTTGACGCCATATTCCTGCAAATCTATGCAGGCTGAATACGTATGGAGGTTCCTGTTTTTCCCTGTGAAATGCGCGGTGACTTGAAGCTCTGCGCTTGATGCTTGCAACACACTCTGAAAGGAGCAAGATAGATATTCCCTATGCTAAGTCAGATATATAGGGGTTGATTTACTAAAGGCAAATAGACTGTGAACCTTGCAAAGTGCAGTTGCACGCTGCAAGTGCAGTTACCCCAGAGCTTAGTAATTGAGTAGAAGCTCTGCTGACTTCCATCATCCAATCATGTGCAAGTAAAAAAAAGCAGTTTTTTATTTTTTCTTGCATATGTGATTGGGTATTCTTTTTAAAGTGAAGCTTTACCTCATTTACTAAGTCCTGGAGCAACGACAATTGCAGAGTACAACTGCACTTTGCAGAGTGCACAGTCAATTTGCCTGTAGTAAATCAACCTCCTCATGTCTGGAGCCAGGCAAGGGAGGAGAGCAACCCCCCCTTCCATCCTCCTCTTCTCCCCCTACCCCCCCCCCTCTTTTCTTTTTTTTTTAAGAGGAACTGCAGTCTGCTCAAATCATTTGTAATAAAAACATCTTTGCCATTCTGAAGCTTCCCTCCAACCACTTTGCATATTATTTTATGTATACTGTGATTCTGTACTTGCCAAATATGCTGCAGAAATCTCCCTCCACTAAGTCTGGCTGCAGCCATTTTAACTGTGTGCAGCTGAAGCTGCTGCCTGTTCATTTCTTGGATTTACTCAGACACACTGAGGCACACCTCCAACTCTGCAGCCCTGTAGCTCTCATTGGCCCTCTTACGACTCATCCTCCCTTCCTATCTTGGCAAAATCTCATAAGAGTTAGATAGAGAGCTGTGCATGATGTCATAAGCCTAGGCTTTTTACCCGACAAGAAACAGGAAGTGGGCTGTATAAGGTATTTACCGGCAGAAAAAAAATGTGTTACTATCCAAACAAAAGATTTAATAGATGGAAAGATGAAAAAATGACTGAAGGTCTGCCTTAAGTTCTGGGAACTCTGGTCTAAGGTATCTATTGCACGATTATAGAGTCCATTTCAGTTGCTGTTCTACAAAGTATAATGAATAGGTTCTGGACATGTATTATATGTAATTATATAACCTTACCCGTTCTTGGCAAGCCCCGTCTGATGCTATTCAGTCTACAGGACAGCCTGGATTTTTGTACATCTTTTTTGTCCTTCCTTTTTGTGCTCACATTATGTACAATGTTTTGTTAACCTTTGTAAAATCTTCAGAAAGCAAATGAAAAAAAAAAAACTCAAAAATGCTAGTTACTTGACTATCATGATTCTCCTTGTCCTTGGGCTTCAGTACATCCTGGCTAGGAACAAGCAAACAGATCAGAAGTTTTGACTTTTTTGATCTATATCTTTTTCCTGAGTGTGTGATTTGGAAAGTATTGAAGCAAGAGGGTCGGTGTGGTCAACGATGGTAGCGCCATATTTTTATCATGGCACATGCATTTTGAGGGAAGTTGTGACAGCTGATTTAAAGCAGTCCTGTTTGCAAAAAAAGAAAAACATTATAGCCCCAAGCAAATAGGACAAAACTTTTATATCTTCTTTTCTGATCAGTGATTAGGGACCCCATTTACAAAAAATAACATAACATCTTCATGAGGGGCAAACTAAATACATGATATGATGAAAAGAACTGCAGTTATTTTCTGAGGTTTCCAAGAAATTACTAACAGGAAGTCAGCATGGTAGAGAGAGACTCTAGGTGATTGCTCACGTTCACAACAGTTATGAGTTGAGTCATCGACGTGTATTGTGAAATATGCACAGATAATCTGTGACATGAGCAGTAGTTCAAGGTAACTTGAGGGAAACATGAAGGCTGCCATTACTGATATTCTAATGAAAATACTAGTTGTCTGGCTGCCAGTAAACTTGCATTTTCAAAAGGAGGATAACAATGGCCACCAAATATTTTTCTCGCGGCCGACTTTGCTTTAGCACAAATTTGCATATTTGTGTAATTGCATTTTTTTAATGAATTTTAGAGAGATACAGAAATGTCAATGCTGACAAGAATAAAGTCAAACCAAAACTACGTGAATGAATATTAGGCTTGTGCAATTCGTTTCGTAACGAATCAAAATTCGTCCGAATTTGGCAACTTTCGGACATTCGGAAGCATTAGAATTTCCGAACAAAGCAATTACGAATAAAACCGAATCCGAAATAAATTATATCGCAAATAGCGAATGCCCGAATGTCTTCGGCATAATTCGTTATGAAAAAAGTTACAAATGTATGAATCCATTCGAAGCACAATAACACTCACTCTGCTCTGCTCTCTGCTTCTCCCTCACAGTGCTGAACTCCCTCTCAAAATGGTGTACAGGGGCGGAGGCTATAGCCGCATGTAAAAAACGAAAGTAAATAAAAAAATAACCGCTGTTTGGAAAAGTACTGTATTTAGAAAAGTACAAATCCATTCGAAGCACATTAGGCATAATAGGCAGCGTCGTTGTGAGAGAGACACGGAAAATTACGAATCAACGAACCCAAAAAAAGTTACGAAAGTAGGAGTTGTGTCCAGAATCAACGAAAAACAACGTACTCTACCGAAAGTACGAATTATAAATCAACTAAAAATAAGGCTTACATTATTACAAATCATTCCGATTCAACGAAAAATGTCGCTTGCGAAAATACGAATTAGTCCGAATACGAAAAATCCTGTCTAGCAAAATTACGAATGATTACGAATCAACAGGACCGAAAAGAAACAAACCGAAACTAAACAAATTTTTCCGTTGTGCACAAGAAACGAACCGAAACCAAACTAATTTTTCCGTTGTCTAATGAATATCTACATACTCTCTTTCTCTCTGATTGTTTTTTTAGGGTCTAAGCTCGTGTTAGCAATTGGCTCTTTTGGTATATCCGATAAGACAGGAAAGTCTGAATTTTTGTATATGGTATCTTTTTTGTCCTTATTTTTTGTGCTCACATTTTGTTATATCCGATAAGACACTGTAAAAAGCATTGTGGATGAAAAAAAAAAAAAAACAACAGCCCATACCATCCACATTTTAGGCTACAATTGCTTTTATTTAAGAGGTTATTTGGACTTGGTTGCTATTGGTTACTGCACTTTTATTTTAAAAGCTCAGTCAGACCTTGGATTGACTCAATATTTGGCACATCATTTTATACAACTTATCAGAAAAATGTTGATTAGCAGAGAATTTGGCTATGATCGAGGATATATAAGTTTGTATAGATTAGACCTTGTTGCTATGTTTTAACCCTTTGTTTGTTATTTAGGGCTCATGCTCACGTCACGAACGTAAATGCAGGCATATGACCGCACAACATAAAATACTGCTGTATTTTCAGCGCCTGGGAGCCTCAGCTGGGGTTGATTTTTACTGTTTTACAAAATACGTAATACATGGGTGCTTGCGATTACATGCGCATTGCAGTATTTTCCATGGCACCCCACTCTCACGGTAGGGGAAATATTTTCATGCATGTGTAAAGCCTCATACACACGATCGGATTTTCCGATGGGAATTGTGTGACAGGCTGTTGTCGGAAATCCCGACCGTTTGTATGCTCCACCTGAAGTATAGCAAGAGCTACATGGTTTCAAAACTATCTGGTTTTGATGAAACTGTAAATAATAAAAGAATGGGCATGATCCTGAAAGTGACAAAAAGTTCATTGGGTTAACTATTTGTTAAATAGCACTTTTTAATAAAAAAATTAGTCTTGTTCTAAACAGTATAATCGTATAATCTCCTGAAATTATCATATGGAGAAATTCTGCTGTGTTGATAATGTAATGTCCATCTGTTTTAGAGCCAAAAGAGACCAAAGCAGAGCCAACCAGTAAAGTGACCCATCAACCTGCAAGGAAGCCAGCACCTCCTCCGCCAGTGCCAGTCAAGAGCAAACCTAATGCCAGTCATGCCAGCAAGTGAGATGGGCTTTATATGTCAGCAGTAGTAATAAGTACAATTCCACCTAAAGCTTTTTTTTGCTTGTTTTGGATAGAGTAGGGAATGGTAAACCTACATCAGGTTCGGTGGAACTGTTGAGAAGATGATTTCGCCTCACTTCCTGTGAGTGTGCTGTGACCAGGTCTAAAAGTGAGGGGTCATCTCCAACTTTAGACACATTTAGAGTAAAAATCCTGATGGACCTTTTGGAGTGTTTTAAAGGGTTAAACTACTGTTGTGCCATTGACAGAGAGATTTACCATCACTTCCTGTCCAGGCAACAATGTTGTCACCAGAATAAGTAGTAAAGGTCTCAAAATAGGTCACAGCCTTAAGCTTGATAGGGTTTCTTGTATTTCTCTATTCTATCCTAATCCAAATGAAAGTTTTGTCGAATTATACTTTAACAGTATTTATTACTGTAATATGCAGTTTTGCACAGTTAAGAAGGGGTTAAGGGGTAGGTTTTAATTTTGTGGCAGTGCTATTTTAGAGCAGCTGATAGGGCATTTATAAATCTATCTCACTGCTCCTGTTTAACAATACCTAGCTGTGCGACAGAATTGATCAATATCCCCCTATGATTACTGTATCCTAACGGTGTCTGACCTACACAGTTTCTCACAAAAGTGAGTATACCCCTCACATTTTTGTAAATATTTTATCATATATTTTCATGTGACAGCACTGAAGAAATGACACTTTGCTACAATATAAAGTAGTGAGTGTACAGCTTGTATAACAGTATAAATTTGCTGTCCCCTCAAAATAGCTCAACACACAGCCATTAATGTCTAAACCGCTGGCAACAAAAGGGAGTACACCCCTAAGTGAAAATGTCCAAATTGGGCCCAATTAGCCATTTTCCCTTCCCTGGGTCATGTGACTTGTCAGTGTTACAAGGTCTCAGGTGTAAATGGGGAGCAGGTGTGTTAAATTTGGTGTTATCGCTCTCACTCTCTCATACTGGTCACTGGAAGCTCAACATGGCACCTCATGGCAAAGAACTCTCTGAGGATCTGAAAAAAGAATTGTCGCTCTGCATAAAGATAGCCTAGGCTATAAGAAGATTGCCAAGACCCTGAAACTGAGTTGTAGCATGATGGCGAAGACCATACAGCGGTTTAACAGGACAGGTTCCACTCAGAACAGGCCTTGCCATGGTCGACCAAAGAAGTTGAGTGCACATGCTCAGCATTGTATTCAGAGGTTGTCTTTGGGAAATAGACGTATGAGTGCTGCCAGCATTGCTGCAGAGGTTGAAGGGGTGGGGGGTCAGCCTGTCAGTGATCAGACCATACGCCACACACTGCATCAAATTGGTCTGCATGGCTGGAGGAGCGCAAGGTCTCTAACATCCACCAGCTCTGTGATGTATCATGGAGGAGTGGAAGAGGACTCCAGTGGCAATCTGTGAAGCTCTGGTGAACTCCATGCCCAAAAGGGTTAAGGCAGTGCTGGAAAATAATGGTGGCCACACAAAATATTGACACTTTGGGCCCAATTTCGAAATTTTCACTTAGGGGTGTACTCACTTTTGTTGCCAGCGGTTTAGACATTAATGGCTGTGTGTTGAGTTATTTTGAGCGAACAGCAAATTTACACTGTTATACAAGCTGTACACTCACTACTTTACATTGTAGCAAAGTGTCATTTCTTCAGTGTTGTCACATGAAAAGTTATAATAAAATCTTTACAAAAATGTGAGGGGTGTTCTTACTTTTGTGAGATACTGTAAATCTAATAGCCTGGCATTACCAATTTAATAATTATGTTGTACGCATTTCAATTTACAAATACTTGAATATTTCAATTGTCTGCGCATAAAGAAAGAAAAACATTGCTGGCTTTATGAATATATATTGAATATCTCTTTGTTTTAGATGTGTGATATTATTAAAGATTTCCGAAAACTCCAGCACACATAATCTGGTGCAGCTGTGCATAGAAACCAATCAGCTGCTAACTTCAGCTTGTTTAATTAAGCTTTGACAATAAAACCTGGAAGCTGATTGGTTACTATGCAGAGCTACACCAGAATTGGTGTGCACAAGTCTTAGTAAATCTCCCCCATGGTGTCTATACCGAATTGAGCAACATGGCTTTGGGTAAACCCATGTCCATACAGCTGAAAGGGCAAATAGACTATGCACTTTTGAATGTGCAGTTGCTCCAGAGCTTAGTAAATGGGGTAAAACTTCACTTTACACAAAACACCAAATCACATGCAAGGAAAATTAAAGAGCAGCACTTTTGCTTGCACGTGATGGGATGATGGAGGTCAGGAGAGCTCTCCCTTATTTACTAATCTCTGGGGCAACTGCACTTGCAGAGTGAAACTGCATTTTAAAAAGTGCACAGTCTATTTGCCTTTAGTAAATCAAGCCCTATGAGTTATTTGTTGTGTGCTGTAGAGCGGGTTGGACCATCTCCCAGGAGGCTGTTGTGTTAGAGTAGAGTTCTATCAGTGACTGGAATGCACACCATCACTCTGATGCTTTGATGGGTTTTGTTTTTTTTCAGCCTCTAAATACCCCTCTTTGTTAGCCTATGGGGTTGATTTACCAAAACTGGTGCTCTCAGAATCTGGTGCAGCTCTGCATGGTAGCCAATCGGCTTCTAACTTCAGCTTGTTCAATTAAACTTTGGCAATAAAACCTGGAAGCTGATTGGTTTCTATGCACCAGATTTTGCACTCTCCAGTTTTAGTAAATAACCCCTATGTGTTCTTGCACACATATACGCATTTACAGGCATTTAGAGGCAGGAGCATTTAGAGGTAAAAAAAAACTATCACTTGCGTGTTCAGGTGAGGAGCATTTTGGCAGAAAAAACGCTTGATGCGCCTCAATGCTTTTAAACGCACCTAAACACTAGACACGTTTAGCGCTTGAACGTTCATTCATTCCAATGGCCTGAATTAATTAATATTCTGGCCAATGGAATAAATGTACGCCCAAATACTTAGCGCGCCTTAACATGTTTGCAAATCACGTTTCTTATGCCGCATTTTCCTCTCCTGGAGCAAAGCTGTCCAGAGGAGGAAAAAAAGTCCTGTGTGCTTCAGGCCTTAGACTGAGTCTTGCTGCTTTCCAGGGAATTCATAAAGCTAATATAAAAACATTCAGGTACACCGAATAAAATAAAAAGTAATGAATTTAACAACAATATATCTGCACGTATTTTTGTTTTTAAAATATCTGCCTGGTGTTGATCTTTAAAAAGGGGTTGTAAACCCTTATATATACTCAGTGGAGTCGCCAGCCCCAGATGATGCATAGAGATGAAACCAATCCTCCTAAAAAAAATTGTCTTTGTTTATCTGCAGCCCTCTTTTCTCTACATCTGTTCAAAGTGCAGAATTTACACAGAATCTCTCAGCTCTGAAAAGCAGGGGGCGAGGAACTGTTACACTCTGCAGAGCTCAGTGAGGGGAGCTTACTGTCCTGATTGGAGGGAAGGGACACCCAGGGCCGCCATCAGGGGGGTACAGGCAGTACACCTGTAAGGGGCCCGGAGGTCCCCAGGGGACCGGATGGCAACCCCCCCCTTTTTTTTTGTCATTTTTATTTTTTTATTTATTTTTTTGTAAGGGGCCCAAAGGTCCCCTAAGGCCCGGAGGTCCCCAGGGCCCCGGATGGCAACCCCCCTTTTTTTTTTTTGTGTAAGGAGGTCCCCGGGGCCCCGGATGGTAACCCCCCTTTTTTTTTATTTATATTTTGTAAGGGGCCCAGAGGTCCCCAGAGGCCCGGAGGTCCCCAGGGCCCCGGATGGCAAAACCCCTTTTTTTTATAATTTTTATTTTATTTCTTTTTTTTGTAAGGGGCTCAGAGGTCCCCAGGGCCCCCGGATGGCAACCCCCCTTTTTTTTGTTCTTTTTTTGTTCGTCAGCACCCAAAGCCCCCCCGACCCCAACAATTTGCAGCGCTTCTCAATTCGTGGCACCCCCCGCTTCTCAATTTGCGGCTGCCCCCCCTCTGCTCCAGGGGGGGCCATGCCTGAAGCTGTGTAAGGGGCCCCAAAATTCCTGATGGTGGCCCTGGGGACACCCCTCCTTTACACAGCACATAGGAACAGAGCTTAGTGCTCTGGAATGAGACAAGTACACACTACAGAGGGAAATGATTTTTTCATATTTCCCGTCTGAGGTTTACAACCACTTTAAACAGAAGTTGTTCTAAGGGCTAGTTCACACCACATGCTGTCCAGTGCGTTTTTTTTCTGCATCAAAAACGCATGGAAAGTAGGTTATATGGTTTTCAATGGCATAGTTCACACCAGTGCTTGCAGTTCCAGAAAAACATGCTGCATTTTACCTGCACTGGACTGTACTGGAACGCTGTAAAACGCATCAAGAATGCACCGGAACACACCTAAATGCACCAAAAACGCACTGGAACACACTTGTCCTGATCTAAGGTTAATAAAAAAGAGGGGTGAAAAAAAGCACTGGACTGCATTAAAAAGGTACCAAAAACGCACTGGAACGCATCAAAACTGCGTCAAAAACGCGCATGCAAAAAAGCACCTGGAACGCATCCGGATTGCGTTTCTATGGTGTGAACTGGCCCTTAAAGTTCTTGAAGCATGTGCATAATCTATGAGTTGCATTATATCCTCTTTTTACCTACACATCATTTATGTATAGTTAGGGTTGCCACTTTTTCTTTAAGCCAAACCCGAACACTTTAGCGGTGCACAGCAAATTTTTTTATTTTTGATATACACTGTAGGATTTTAACAGACCTGGGGCACCCCAAAGAGAATAGTAATGTGGCGCACATAGTGCCCCCTCACTCTCCTGTCAGGCCCTGTTCCAAGTCACATTCCTGTCTTAATAATGTGTCCGGGTTTCAGGTGGACAGAAAACTGGACACATGATTCAAAACCCAGACTGTCCGGGTGAATCCCGGACAGGTGGCAACCCTATGCATAGTGCAATTTAAGGCATTGCACCATTTATATGATAAAAACAGAAACCTTCCACCTTGGTCAACATATAACACACACAGCTTTTTAACAAAACAGATACTGTCTCTGTATGTAGCTAATTTTCAAGACATACTTTTTATGGGAATCCTAATACCTGTTTTGTAGACTAACAGAAACATATAACCTTTAGCCCACAACTGATAGTGGCAGGAGAAACTGAAGTTTGATTCTGATTGCTAACTAATGGGAAATGCCCACAATTCTTTTGAATAACACTTTGATAAATGTAGCTTACTTTACTGTCAATGCTTTATCAATATCCCACAGGTCCACTACAGAATCCCAGACAAAATTAACAGAGGAAAAGAAAGAAAAAACCAAGGAATCAAGTAAGTTAAAATGTCCAATGCACATAAAAAAGGTATTATCCTAAAATCAAATTGTAATACATTGTAGCTTATTAATCCTTAGATGTGGCGGCTTCATTTTTCTATTTTCTTTATCGTACACCACGGGACACAGAGCTAGTCATTACATAATGGGTTAAGGGTCACCAGCGGTGATTGGACACTGGCACAACCAATGGAAGACAGTTCCCCTCCATATAACCCCTCCCATCAGGGAAGTACCTCAGTTTTTTCGCCAGTGTCGAAAGGTGTTGGACGCGTTAGGAGGTGCTAAAGGAAAGCTCTACCAAAGAGACCCTCTGGGGGTAAAAGAGCTATGCTTTCGGATCCATCCAAGACGCCTACAAATGAGCTGAATCTGGATGGGATCCGGGCCTCATCCATGAGGCGTCGCCTGTAATGTCTTTCTTCGGAGGACTGGGCTCTAAGATCCAGCACTTTCGCTATTTCGCTATAAAGTCCTGGTAAGAGTCTTGTACAAGGCCCAGGGGAGAGGTATCCTTTAAATAGGAACCCATATCCCTGAAGGTTGGCACACATAGCCCACCGTGAAGGGTGAAGTTTGGTATCTGTCTGAAATCTTTCAGCAGAAAAACCTGCGGCGTGGATAAGGTGAGATTAGAAGGTCCATAACTAGGTTGGGACCTTTTTTCAAAAAGTGGATGTCTTCTTTTTTTCCACCACTGGGGGGAGTAAAGAGCTGAATATACTCACCTCACTCTGTTCAGTGTCGGCTTCGGCGAAGTACACTGCTCGTCACCTCCGCTGCTGAGCTTGCTGGGGCACCCCGATCCTCCTTTCGGTGGCCGACCAGACACCTGCAGATGCAGGTAAGTGGGAACAAGGGCTGATGAGAGTCCTCTCTCACTATGGCCACCGCCATAGCGCTAAGGGCCGCGCGCGCGCGCGGGAGCGCGCTTTATCGGAGGGGGGGGGCGAAGGCGTGCGCGGGCACGTGGCGCGCGCAGGCACAGAAACGGCGCCAAATTTAAAAGACTGTCAGTGTGAGAAGCACTGCAGCAGCAAGCAAGCTCGTTAGTTCTCTTGTTCCTGGCAGAGAAACACAGCAGCTATACAGGGACGTAAGACTCCATGTGGTTGGATTGGGTACTTCCTAGAAGACATCCATGTTATGCATAGTTATGTGTTAAAAGTTGCATACTTAATGTATTTGCTAAACTGAACACGGTAGTATATGCATTTAGGTACCTTGTTTTTTGTCTAAACAGTAAGCCTTCCAGGGGAAGTAATGCGGACAAAAAGAGATAAGAAAGCACCGCCGCCTGAGAGGAGGCTCTAACTGTGCTGACTCGGTACCTTTCTCTCCTGTGTTGCTAAATGCACCTGTTCAGGATGAGCCATTACCTCTGTCAGGTATGGCGGCTTCCCCAGTGAAGCCTGGGCCTGTATATGTCACTGAGGACACTTTATCAGCTGCCCTAAATAATCTGGAGAATTTGCTACCTTAATCGCTAAGTCCTCTAAAAAGGACAATAAGCGAAGCAGGTCTCTTCCAGTATTGGACCTCCCTTCAGAAGTACCTGAGGGAGGAGGATGAGGAGGAGGAGGCTACATCAGCAGAGGATGAGGAGCCAGATTTTAAGGTCACAGGTATAATGCTATAGCAGTGCATTTAAGTTAACCTCTGCGGAGGTAACGGAATTACCTGTCTCCTCCCTAGGGTCATTAAGATCCCTGCAAGGTGCATGCTTCTTCCCGGTTCATCCGTTACTAGAGGATCTAATATACGCAAACTGGCAACATCCAGATAAGCGTTTCTCACCTCCAAAAAGGTTTAACATTCTTTATCCTATGGGGGAATTTTTTTTTAAAGAAATGGAGCCTGCCTGCGGTAGATGCGGCTATTTCTTGTGTAAATAAAAACCTGACATGTCCGGTGGATAATGTACAAGGGTTTAAAAGATCCTTCTGAGAAGAAGTTGAAATCCTCCTTCCTTTTGGCCGGCTCAATTACCCAACCTGCAGTAGCAGCAGTCGGTATGTGTCAGGTCATCAGCCAACAGGTAAAGCAGGGGCTGAAGGAGCTGCCTTCAGAGCAGGCTAGAAATTGGGAGAATTTGCCTAAAGCCTTATGCTTCACAGTGGATGCCATGAGAGATTCTATCATACAGGCATCACGCCTTACACTCCAGCTGGTACAGATGCGCAGAGTACTTTGGCTTAAGCATTGGTCAGCGGAAACCCCATGCAAAAAGCTGTTGGCAAGTTCCCGTTCCATGGCGAACGCCTATTTGGGGAAGATTTAGAAAAATATATACAGAAGATATCAAGTGGTAAAACGACTTTTACCTGAGAGAAAGAAAAACAAGAGACCTTGTTTTAAACGCTCTCTCTCCCCAGCTCCCGGGAAATCTGACTCCAACCAGTGGCGACGGCCTTTTTCAGCCGCCCACAAAAGCCAAGGGGCAAGCTCAGAAGAACAAGAAGCCGTGGGGTGCAAGAGCTAATAAGCAAGCCCCCAAAACCTCTCAGTGAAGGGGCGCCCTCGCTCGGCCGAGTGGGGGGAAGGCTTCGTCAGTTCTCAGCGACCTGGCGGACAGAAACCCAGGACAAATGGGTGGCATCCACAATATCCTCAGGGTACAAACTGGAATTTCGAGAGATCCCATCTTCTCAATTCCGAGGTTCAAGACTCTCCAAGGATCCACAAAAAAGAGAATCCTTCTTCAAAGGTTTGAATCACTTAATGGCTCAAGGGGTAGTTACAGACGTACCCCAAAAAGAGCGAGGTTCAGGTTTTTACTCAAACCTCTTTGTGATTCCAAAGCCAAATGGAGATGTCAGACCCATCCTGGATCTAAAATCCCTA
The DNA here is from genome assembly GCA_029206835.1 of Rana muscosa. NCBI lineage: Eukaryota > Metazoa > Chordata > Amphibia > Anura > Ranidae > Rana > Rana muscosa. The sequence continues at coordinate 486,554,405 of CM055117.1, read as the reverse complement.
AATCGGTTCCTGAACGTTCGCCATTTTCGAATGGAAACGATCCGATCCGTGGCCGCCACTTTAAAGGGCGGAGAATTCATGGCGCCCATAGATATCAAGGACGCATATTTACACACACCCATCCTCCCCGCTCACCAAAGATTCCTAAGGTTTGCGGTAGAAGATCGCCACTTTCAATTTGTGGCTCTGCCGTTTGGTGTAGCCACCGCGCCCAGAGTATTCACAAAGGTGCTAGCTCCTCTGTTAGCAAAACTAAGAACACGGGGCATTGCGGTAACAGCCTATCTAGACGATCTACTAGTAATAGATCAGTCAAAGGAGGGATTGGATCACGCTGTACACACTACAGTAGGATACCTGGAGCATTTAGGATGGATTATAAATTTTCAAAAAAACTCTCTCCAGGCCCAAAGAAGGATAGTGTACCTGGGCATGATCATAGATACAGCTCAAAACAGGGTATACCTGCCAGAACCGAAGATACAGTCTCTGAAAGACCTAATCCACAAGGTCAAAGCAAACAAGAGGCCGTCTATTCGCCTTTGCATGAGACTATTGGGAAAGATGGTAGCCTCCTTCGAGGCGGTCCCTTACGCCCAGTTTCATTCGAGACTACTTCAAGGCAATATTTTAGCTTCCTGGAACAGGAAGAGCCAAGCTCTGGATATACCCATGCGCCTGTCCTCACAAGTACGCCACAGCTTCGATTGGTGGCTAGAAGCCAAGAATTTACGGAAGGGAAAGTCCTTCCTCCCAGTGGCCTGGAAGGTGGTATCTACGGATGCCAGCCTATCGGGCTGGGGTGCAGTATTCGAGGAGGCTTCTACCCAGGGAACCTGGGCCAAGACTCAGGGGATCCTGCCCATCAATGTGCTAGAGATCCGGGCGGTATATCTAGCCCTCAAAACCTGGACATACAGGTTACAGGGCTACCCAGTTCGGGTTCAATCCGACAATGCTACTGCAGTAGCTTACATCAATCACCAAGGAGGCACCCGCAGTCGGGCAGCCCAAAGAGAGGTGAACCGGATCTTGGCATGGGCAGAAGAGCATGTACCTTGCCTTTCTGCAATCTTCATTCCAGGGATAGAAAATTGGCAAGCAGACTACTAGTCGTCAGCAGCTGCTACCAGGAGAGTGGTCTCTTCACCCCGAGATCTTTCAGGCCATATGTCTGAGATGGGGAAACCCAGATGTAGACCTGCTAGTTGCCAGGTTCAACAAGAAATTGGACAACTTTGTGTCCAGAACGAGAGATCCTCTAGCCTACGGGACAGACGCTCTAATAATACAGACGCTCTAATAACTCCATGGAATCAGTTCTCACTGATCTATGCATTCCCTCCGATCCCTCTTCTACAAAGACTGCTTCGCAGGATCAAGGAGGAGGGAATACTAGTAATCCTAGTGGCCCCAAACTGGCCCAGGAGGCCTTGGTACGCCGAGATTGTAAAAATGGCGATAGGAAGGCCCTGGAAGTTTCCACTTCGACACGACCTGCTGTCACAGGGTCCAGTATTCCACCCTTCCTTACAAAGGCTAAAGTTGACGGCCTGGCTGCTGAGACCCACATTTTGAAAAAGAGAGGGGTCTCTGGTCCGGCTCTTTCTACGCTCATTAATGCTAGAAAGCCAGCCTCCAGACTCATCTATCATAGAGTCTGGAGAGCATACGTTTCCTGGTGTGAATCCAGATGTTGGAATCCTCAGAAATATGAAATAAGTAGGATTCTTGCTTTTTGCCAGTTAGGAGTGGATATGAAATTAGCCCTTAGCACCATCAAGGGCCAAATATCGGCTCTATCAGTCTTCTTTCAGAGACCATTGGCATCTCATTCTCTAGTTCGGACATTCATTCAGGGGGTACTGAGGATAAATCCTCCAGTTAGGACTCCCTTGTGTCCATGGGATTTGAATTTGGTATTGTCAGTGTTGCAAAAGCAACCTTTTGAACCTATTCGCCATATTCCTTTAATTATATTGAGTAGGAAGTTGGCCTTTCTGATTGCTATAGCTTCTGCTAGGAGAGTATCAGAGCTAGCAGCTCTTTCTTGTAAAGAGCCTTATCTAATTTGTCACAAGGACAAAATCGTACTACGACCCCATCCGGCTTTTCTGCCTAAGGTGGTGTCGGCTTTTCACTTGAATCAAGACATTGTTCTGCCTTCTTTTTTTTTTTTTCCAAAACCCGCGGACGGCGGGGGAAAAATTATTACACTCTCTAGATCCAGTGAGAGCGGTAAAGGTGTATCTGCAAGCAACAGCTCAGATACGTAAAACAAATGTTTTGTTTATTTTACCAGATGGGCCCAAGAAGGGCCAAGCGGTATCAAAATCCACCATTTCCAGGTGGATTAGACAAGTAATTATTCAAGCTTATGGTTTAAAGAACAGGACTCCTCCTTTTCCTGTTAAAGCGCACTCTACCAGGGCGATAGGTGCTTCATGGGCAAGTGCACCACCAGGCTTCGATGGCTCAGATCTGTAAAGCTGCAACTTGGTCTTCAGTCCATACATTTTCCAAATTCTATCAAATAGATGTGAAAGGACATGAGGATTCCGCCTTTGGGCGAAGTGTGCTGCAGGCAGCAGTATAGGGCTTCTGGTCCGCAAGCGGCCTGTTTTGATCTGTGTCTCCCCCCCTTCATATGAGCATTGCTCTGGGACGTCCCATTATGTAATGACTAGCTCTGTGTCCCGTGGTGTACGATAAAGAAAATAGGATTTTTATAACAGCTTACCTGTAAAATCCTTTTCTTGGAGTACACCACGGGACACAGAGGTCCCCCCCTTCTTATGGGAACCTTACTGCTTTGCTACAAAACTGAGGTACTTCCCTGATGGGAGGGGTTATATGGAGGGGAACTGTCTTCCATTGGTTGTGCCAGTGTCCAATCACCGCTGGTGACCCTTAACCCATTATGTAATGACTAGCTCTGTGTCCCGTGGTGTACTCCAAGAAAAGGATTTTACAGGTAAGCTGTTATAAAAATCCTATTTTTTTTAAAAAAGGTGGTTGTATACCCTAGAAAAAACAAACAGACAATACAAAAAACCTGCAAGACAAAGGCATAATGAACTAGTATGCATAGCATACTAGCTCATTATTAATTACTTACCTTACATCGAAGCCCCCACAGCGGTCCTCGTACCCCCCCCACCGAACGGCGACATTGCTCCCAGAGTTACTTCCGGGTATTGTGGGCTCCGGCACTCTGATTGGCCCAGAGCCCCAATGACGTCACTCCTGCACATGCGCACGGGTGCCGCCGGTAACAGCACACTCACTGAAGAAAAGGCTTACCTGTAGCAAAACAAAAAGTGGTTGTAAAGGGTTTGCCTCAACCTTCAAACTGCTACACCTGCAGAATAGTTTTTTTTCCTGTCAACAATAACAGACTTAGAGCCCATTCACACAGGGGCAACACAACTTCCAGCGCGATTTTATGAGGCAACTCAGACACGACTTGAGAATGAATCACAGCGCAACCTGGAGCTACTTACAAGGCAACTCCAAGTTGCCTGCAGGACAGGAGACATTCCAGTGGCCAATCAAACAAGAATCAGCTCTGTGGGAGGGAGGGGGGAGGGAGAGGTTTGCCTGAGAAATGTATGTTTTCTTCCTGGAGAGTTGCTCCTATTAAGACAGTGAGAGGCGACTCCCATTGAAATGAATGGTTACAGGTCGCCTAGGAGTCGGATTGAAGTAGAACAGGGACCTTTTTTGAAGTCGGAGCGACTGCAGTAGTGTGCATAAGGACGGCTCCATTAACTTACATTGATTTCTTCAGCCAGCGCGACCTGAGGCAACTAGGGGCGACCTGGGGGGATTTGGAGTCGGATCCAAAGACGCCCCTGTGTGAATGGGCTCTTACTGGCTAGATCACCAGGTGAAAATAAAGGAAAGAAGGCTTAAAAAATAAAATAAAAAAAGACTATGATAAGCTTGGGACTGAAAGATAACATATGCATTTATTGAGAATCTTTTATGTATATAAATATATATTGTTGTAAGTTAAGAAGCATGCTGATATTGATGTGGAAGCATGTTGGTATTGATGTGGTTAACCACCTCCCTACTGCCGTATTGTAAAAAAAATAAATGCTGGGAGTCTGGTTGTCTGTTTCTGGAGTGATGTTTATTAATGGTGCTCCAGAAATAGCCCTCAGGTTGCCAGTGTGCCCATTAATGGCTGTGAATTGAGCTGTCATCGGACATTCCCTTTACAGACATGGTGTGCAGACTCTGTACAGTGTGATTGCTGTGATGGCCAATCATAGTTATCATAAATGTAAACAGTACTAGTGTTTACATCTGAGTGCCTGCCTCTTAAGCTGGCTATAAATTTTACAATTTTCTTATAGAATTTTCCCTTAGATTTACCAAAACCATATAATATGGTTAACCTAAACACTTTCAATGTGTTGCAATCAAGCAGGCCCTTGCGCTACATAGTGGAAAGTAAATCTAAAGGAAATTTTAATAAGAAAATTGTCTAATGTATGGCCAGCCTAACACAATGGAGGATGGAGGAACTAACAAATTAATTACCATTTATTAGTTCTAGAGCACAAACAGGCAATTCTGGATGGGAGTGGATTTTGGGATACTTTTTTTGTACCCTTTAACCTTCCTTTTCTCCCCTGTACATCTTATCTCTATTCTGTATCTAATGACCTGTATATTAACCCCTCATCTCCCTTATTCTGCACATCTGAACACTGACCCCATTCATCTCCATCTTCCCACTGTATATGACCTGTACATTAAAGTGTTACTAAACCCAGGACCCTGCATTCTCTATATCTGGTCTCCCACAGTACACAGAACATGGAAATGCAACAGTTTTAGTAAATATAAACGGCTAAATACCTTTTCTCATCAGCAGTTAGAGCAGTCTTGTGACTTCTATCAGTGTCTGGTTAAAGCTTGTAGGAGGAGATTTCATTCTACTCTGACTGTCCTGCAGGACCCCTGACCCTCTGTCCAGACAGTGCTGATTTGCCTTGTGCTGATCACATGCACTCTCCTAAGAAAAAAAAGCACTCTAGCAATACACACCAAACTGAGCATGTGCAGCTTGTCCCCTAGCCTCTGTACTGTATCAGGAGATATATTGGGGACTCCGGAAGAGGGATAGAATCAGAGAAGACAGGATCAAACAGGCTTTTTGCACAATGCAGAGGATTAACCCCTTAGGTTCAACAGTGAGTATAACAAGCAGGCTTTACTGCATATACAGATTGATTTTACTCTTATGGGTTTAGTAACACTTTAACTCCTTCATCTCCTATGATGCTGCTATACCTATTGTTCCATTACCAAGCTCCATGTTTCAAGAACCCTCTTTGACAAGAGAATGACTGTTTAAATATATAAATCCGTGCTGGTTAGTCTGTTATCTGGTTTCGCTTTCCAATTTTGCATATCCTTGATTGTTTATATTAGATTTTACATCAGACTGGCCATCAAGATAGTCCTGAGCAAAAGCCACCCGACTTTTACATGGGTCATTGGTTAATGTCAGTGTAACTTATAACTAAATAACGAGTTCTAACTTAGGCAGACTGTTCTTCTGATGTTCTTTTTTTTTTTCATACCCTGTAGATACCTCTACGCTAGATGGACTTAAAGTGTCATCAATGAAACTGGCACATCCCACAGCAGACAGACCAAAAATGCAGGGTAAACGGCCACCGAAGACCAAGGTCGTGTCTTCAGAGGTGAACTAATAGTTTTATGGTCTATTTGAAACCTCTGTAAATAATATACACTGTGTTCTTAATATACATGATACACATGAAGTTCTTAAGTGATGTATGCTTTTAGTCCAGCATGTTTGTCGCTTAAAAATATTTACAAAAATTATAGTTTGGTGTAGATTGAGACCCGGTTCACACAGGGGCGGCACGACTTGTCCCGCGACTCTGCTGGGCGATCTCCACACGACTTCAGAGGTGACTTGCAAAATGACTTCTGTATTGAAGTCAATGCAAGTCGCCCTGAAGTCGTCCCAAAGTAGTACAGGAACCTTTTTCTAGGTCGGAGCGACTTGAGTCGCTCCTATTAGAACGGTTTCATTGTACAGAACGGAGCGCGACTTGTCAGGCGGCTAGGTCTCCTGACGAGTCGCCCCTGTGTGAACCGGCTCTAAGGCTAGATAGGCCAAAGCAGCTCACTAAAAGTTTACGAGATGTTGACTGACATCTATTTTGTGGCAGATGTTGTTCAACTGGTTAGTTGTCACTCCTACACTACAGTGTTTCTAAAAGAATTATAGATTCAGTCTTATACAATAACTTTTCCAGTTATTAGGTCTCAACACAACTAAACATAGGTGGATAAGAGTGATGGAAGGAAAAACTTGGGAATTAATTTTTGGTGCATAAAATTTTCAATAAACATAACTAATTTTCCATAAAGGAAGCACTCCACTTCACCTTCCTGGAATTCATGGTGTGAGGGGGTTAGCTCGGCAGCGGGTGTGTGTGACCCCCGAGATGGGCTCCCCACACAAAAACAGGCCCAGCAAACGGAGGTTGTGGTTTTCAAAATCAAAAAGGTGCGGTTTATTTTCTATTTACAGTGACAAAACACAGCAAAGCAAAAGAAACATAAACAAAATAAATCCTGGTCAACTTGACCTCTGACTAAACATACAGGTTTCCTAACTAACAACTGGGATCAGCCTAGTGCTGTCCTAGTCCCTAAGTCCCTGGTTTTAAATGTCCAAGCAAATAGCCACACAGGCTTTGTCTCACCGCACAGGGGTTCACTCTCTCCAGGAAGTCCACACAGGTCTCCTTCCAGGCATGAGCTAACATCTAATGAAGCTGGGAGTTCTTATAGAGGCCTAAATGAGCTGACAAGCTTCAGCTGGTCTCATCAACTCCCTGTCTGCACGACGCCCAGCACTCTCCCTAGAGGTATGAGTCATCCATGAGCCTACTAGCCTCAGCTGGGCTTATACAACTCTCCACCTAGTTGTATAAGTCGGCGTAAAGCCTGAATCTGGGCGAAATATATCTACCCCCCTGGATGCAACCAGGTGACTTTACCTTCCTGCTGTCACATACCCCCCCTCTTGTTTTAACCTCGGGGTTGGAACACCAGCAATCAGGCATTCATGTACTCGAGACAAAGCATCCACATTCCCCATTTGAACGCCAGGGCGATGCTTTACTGTGAAGTTGAATTCCTGGAGGGCCAGGAACCACCTATTCACTCTTCTATTTGTTTCCTTGTTTTGAGCCATCCACTTTAACGGAGCGTGATCCGTAACCATGTCAAAGTGCCTACCTAGCAGGTAGTACCGAAGGGAATCTAGAGCCCACTTCACCGCTAAACACTCCTTTTCAACGGTGGCGTAATTTACCTCATGGGACTTCAACTTCCTGCTGAGGTAAATGACTGGGTGCTCTTCCCCGTTCCAGACCTGGGACAATACTGCTCCTAACCCCACATCTGACGCATCACTTTGTACAACAAAGTCTTTAGAGAAGTCGGGTGAGTACAACACTGGCTGGCTACATAAGGCTTGTTTCAAGAATTGGAATGCTGCCTCAGCCTCGGGGGTCCATTTAATCATGACCGACCCTTTCCCCTTCGTCAGGTTGGTTAGGGGCACAGCCTTAGAAGCAAAGTGGGGAATGAATCGCCGATAATACCCAGCGATTCCCAGAAAGGCTCGTACCTGCTTCTTGCTGTTGGGACGTGGCCAACTCTGGATGGCCTCGACTTTGTTGAGTTGGGGTTTTATTACTCCCCTCCCAATGGTGTACCCAAGATATTTGGCCTCCTCCTGCCCAATGGTACACTTCTTGGGGTTAGCCGTAAACCCCGCTTCCCGAACAGAGTCCAGGACTGCTTGCACTTTTGGCAGATGTGAGGCCCAATCTGTGCTATGGACAATTATGTCATCCAGGTAAGCCGCAGCATACTTCCGATGGGGCCTCAGCATCTGGTCCATTTTCCGCTGGAATGTGGCCGGCGCATTCTGTAACCCGAACGGCATTCTTTTGTATTGGAACGCCCCGTCTGGGGTTACAAATGCGGTTTTCTCTTTGGCCGACTTGGCCAGGGGGATTTGCCAATACCCTTTTGTGAGGTCAAGAGTCGTCATGTATCGGGCTGTTCCCAGCCGGTCGATCAACTCATCTATACGTGGCATGGGGTAGGTGTCAAATTTTGTAACTTTGTTCAACTGACGAAAATCGTTACAAAATCGCCAGCTCCCATCCGGTTTAGGCACCAACACAATGGGACTAGACCAATCACTTTGGGACTCCTCTATCACCCCTAAGTTCAGCATTTTCTGTACTTCCTCCCGTATTGCCTCCCGTCGGGCCTCTGGGATCCGATAGGGTTTTAACTTCACCCTTTCACCGGGCGGGGTAATGATGTCATGCTCTACCCCAGATGTTTGTCCCGGCAGCTCAGAGAATACCTCCTTGTTGCGAAGCACAAACTCCTTAACCTCCTGTTGTTGGGGTTGTGACAAGGTGGCTGCTATTCCAACCTCAGGAATCACGCAACCAGTTTGAGCTGGTGACCAAGTGTCTGCGACTAGGGACTCTCTATCCCTCCAGGCTTTCAACAGATTAACGTGATAGATCTGTTCGGGCTTTCGCCTTCCTGGTTGTCTGACCTTGTAATTCACTTCGCTCACTTTTTCCATTATCTCGTAGGGGCCTTGCCATTTGGCAAGGAATTTACTTTCAACCGTAGGGACAAGTACCAGTATCCTATCCCCCGGGGAAAAGGTACGGGTCTTGGCTCCACGGTTGTACACTCTCTGCTGTGCTAACTGCGCTTGGGCCAAATGTTCCTTCACGATGGGCATTACCTGTGCAATTCGGTCTTGCATCAGGGCGACATGCTCAATCACACTCCTGTGGGGAGAACTCTCACTTTCCCAAGTTTCCTTGGCAATATCCAACAGCCCTCTTGGGTGTCTCCCATACAGTAACTCAAAGGGGGAGAATCCCGTAGAGGATTGGGGCACCTCCCTAATAGCAAACATCAGATAAGGAAGTAGACAGTCCCAATCCTTTCCATCTCTATCCACCACTTTCTTCAACATTTGTTTTAGGGTTTTGTTGAACCTTTCAACCAGCCCATCGGTTTGGGGGTGATACACAGATGTACGTAATTGCGTCACTTTGAACAATTTACACAGCTCCTTCATAACCCGGGACATAAAGGGTGTACCTTGGTCCGTAAGCAGTTCTTTACAAATACCCACCCGGCTAAACACAAGAGATAGCTCTTTGGCTATGGTTTTGGCCGAGGTATTTCGGAGAGGGATCGCTTCTGGATAACGGGTGGCATAGTCCATTATAACTAATATGTACTGGTGCCCCCTAGCGGACTTGATTATAGGACCTACCAAATCCATGGCGATCCTCTCAAACGGGACCTCAATGATGGGTAGAGGGACCAGCGGGCTACGGAAATGTGGCATCGGGGCCGACCTCTGACACACAGGGCAGGAGGAACAATAATTTTCTATGTCCTTCATCACCCCCGGCCAATAGAATCTCTGTAATACCCTCTCTCGGGTTTTCTCTGTCCCCAGATGACCTCCAAGAATGTGCCCATGGGCCAACTCCAACACCAACTTCCTGTAAGGTTTGGGCACCACAAGCTGCTCAACGGTTTCTTCTGCCCTTTTTGCCACCCGATACAGTAGGTCCTTCTCTACGCTGAAGTATGGGTAAGTGCAGGTATTATCTGGGTTCACTAACTCGCCATCTATTTCCACTACGTTTTCCCGTGCCTTTATTAGGGCGGGGTCTTTTAACTGTTCTGTGGCAAAATTTTCCCTGTGAACCTCCAGATCAGAAAACTCCACAGACGGTAGGTTTTCGTCTGAGGAGGTGGGCTCCTCTCCAGTTTCTTGAGTCTCCCCTGCCAATACTGATAAGGGAAATTCCGGAGAGTCCTCACCACTCTCAGGGGAGTTCTGGCTATCACATTCCTGGTACATAGGGGCACCAGTGGGGGGCTCAGGATCATCCCACAGTTCCCAGAACTTCGGAAAATCCCTTCCCACAATGGCGTCATGCGGTAACTGAGATACTAAGCCCACTGGATGAGAGAGGGTACCTTTGGGGGTCTCGAAACACACTGTAGTCACTGGATACTCTCGGGTGTCCCCATGCACACAAATAACAGCTACCTTGCTATTCCCAGAGACCTCTGTTTTAACTAACTCAGCCTTTATCAGGGTCACAAGGCTACCTGAATCCAGCAATACCACAACATTTCTACCATTAACACACATTTTGCATAAATGTTTCTCAGTTCCTCGAATGGCAGTGCATGCGACTGTCGCACACAGCGACTGACGTCTGCCCGTCAGAAAGTCACACTGCATGGGTTCCTCCACAACCGGGCAATTGGCTGCAATATGTCCCGCTTGCCGGCAGCGGTAGCAAACGATCCTTCTTGCGGCCTCTTGAGCCGCTGATTTCCCAGGCTGTTCTCGCCAAACTTGGGGTAGAGCTCCCACCCTCTCACTCTCTCCACCCTCACCCCTTGGAATCCTCTTATCCGCCCCTGGGGATGGTCTGGTCTTAGGGTGGAAAGTCCGAGTGTCTCTGGAAGAGGCCGTCAGGTTCTCTGTAGCCAAGTATTTCTCCACACGATCCACAAGACCATCGGCCGTCTCTGGGTCTCCATGGCTTACCCACTTTTGGATGGCAGTAGGAAGAGCTCTCAAAAACCGATCCATTACAACACGTTCCACAATCTTTGGTGCGGACAAAGTCTCTGGCTGTAGCCACTTTCTGCTCAGGTGAATGAGATCATACATTTGAGACCTGGGGGGTTTTCCAAGCTGGAAAGTCCAGTTATGCACACGCTGAGCCCGGACAGCCTGGGTGACACCCAGCCTTGCCAATATTTCAGCTTTTAGCATCACATAGTCTTTTGCTTGGTTAGGCTCTAGGTCATAGTAAGCTTTCTGCGATTCACCAGTTAACAGAGGAGCCACCAGTCCAGCCCACTGCTCCTCAGGCCACTTTTCTCTTTCAGCGGTCCTTTCAAATGTGGTCAAAAATACCTCTGGATCATCCTCTCCAGTCATTTTTGTCAATAAACGACTCACCCCAAAGGACGCGGTATTAGTGGGACGGCTTTCCTCACTGGTCTGCGGACGTTGCTGCATTGCTGCTTCCATCTGTTGTTGTAGTCTCTGCTCTTGCTTCTGCAACAGGTCTATGAAGCGGGCCTCAGATTGCTGCTGGGCTTGTTGCTGAGCCTCCAGACTCTGTTGCAAAGTTGCGTTTGTCTGCTGCTGGGCTGCAAGGCTCTGTTGATGAGTTTGCTGCTGGGCTGCAAAGTTCTGTTGTTGAGCTGCAAGGCTCTTTTGCAAACCTGCATTTGTCTGCTGTTGATTGGCATTTGCTAGAGCCAGCTGCTTCAGTATCTCCTCCATGCTGGCTTAAAAAAAAACTGCCACTGGTTCTCCACCAACTGTGAGGGGGTTAACTCGGCAGCGGGTGTGTGTGACCCCCGAGATGGGCTCCCCACACAAAAACAGGCCCAGCAAACGGAGGTTGTGGTTTTCAAAATCAAAAAGGTGCGGTTTATTTTCTATTTACAGTGACAAAACACAGCAAAGCAAAAGAAACATAAACAAAATAAATCCTGGTCAACTTGACCTCTGACTAAACATACAGGTTTCCTAACTAACAACTGGGATCAGCCTAGTGCTGTCCTAGTCCCTAAGTCCCTGGTTTTAAATGTCCAAGCAAATAGCCACACAGGCTTTGTCTCACCGCACAGGGGTTCACTCTCCCTAGACAGTCCACACAGGTCTGGTTCCAGGCATGAGCTAACATCTAATGAAGCTGGGAGTTCTTATAGAGGCCTAAATGAGCTGACAAGCTTCAGCTGGTCTCATCAACTCCCTGTCTGCACGACGCCCAGCACTCTCCCTAGAGGTATGAGTCATCCATGAGCCTACTAGCCTCAGCTGGGCTTATACAACTCTCCACCTAGTTGTATAAGTCGGCGTAAAGCCTGAATCTGGGCAAAATATATCTACCCCCCTGGATGCAACCAGGTGACTTTACCTTCCTGCTGTCACAATGGGTACATTTGTTAACATTGTTTTATATATTTCCTCTACAAATTAGTTTGTTTGGCAGCTGTTTGTGAAAACAGCTTTGATATCTGGGATACTTTTAAGGCTCCATGTACACAGAAGCTCAAAAACGGTCGTTTTTAAAGCAGCAGAAAAAGCTAGCTTTTATTAGCTTTTTTTACTAGCTTTTATTAGCGTTTTTCAGTGTAGCTTTTTTTAGCTTTTTTAAAAAAAAAAATATGCGTTTTTTTGCATTTTTTCCTGCCGAAAAACGGCACTTTGAACGCGAATTTCTTGTGTTCAGAAAAATGCCCATTAACTCCACTGCTCATTAAGGTTTCATGCCCACGGACGTTTTTACAGCTGCGTTTTTTACAGCTTAAAAATGCCTGTCCATGTAAGGCCTCATGCCCACAGACGTTTTTACAGCTGCGTTTTTTACAGCTTAAAAACGCCTGTGCATGTTATTGTATTTTTTTTTTTTTAAAAACCGCAGAGCTGAAAAACGCAATTGCGCCGTTTGCGCGCGTTTTTGACGCTCGCGTTTTTTCTGCCTAATTCTGACGCTGAGGAACGCACTGGTCCTGTTTTTTTTTTACAGCTTAAAAACGACTATGCTATTTGCAGCTCAAAAACGTCTAGGTGGGCATGAAGCTATAGACTAACATGGACAGGCGTTTTTAAGCTGTAAAAAACGCTCAAAAACGCGGCTGTAAAAACGTCCGTGGGCATGAGGCCTTAAGCTAAAAAACGTTATGTGTACATGAACACATAGGCTAACATAGAGTGCAGTTAATGGGCTTTTTAAAAAAACGCCAAAACGCCATTAAACTCCAGTTTATCAGCTTCTGTGTACATGGAGCCTAATGCTTCATCTTATACTATTGAAAACTTTTCATGGATAAATATTGATTATTTTGTATGTTTGCGTTAATTTGTGTTGTAGGAGAGAAATATAGCAAAAAGTTGGGATTTTTAAAGGTGCAAATCTCAAGAATGATTTTTAATTGAGTATAAGGGCCAGTTCACACCATAGAAACGCAGTCCGGATGCGTTCCAGATGCGCGTTTTTGATGCAGTCCAGTGTATTTTCCCCCCCTCTTTATTCTTAACTTTAAATAAGGACATGTGTGTTCCAGTGTGTTTTTGGTGCATTTCAGTGCATTCCGGTGCATTCCAGTGCATTTTTTATGTGTTTTACAGCGTTTCAGTACAGTCCAGTGCAGCATGTTCTACTTTGTTTCTGGAATGCACTGGAACTGCAAGCACTGGTGTGAACTATGCCATTTAAAACCATATAACCTACTTTCCATGCGTTTTTGATGCAGAGAAAAAACGCACTGGACTGCATGCGGTGTAAACTGGCCCTGAATGTTAAAAAAGATGTACAAAAAGGGCATTACTGCCTCAAAACCTGCTTAATATTTATCAGACACCATATCACATCCAATGATTACTCATAAATCAATTAAATGATTTCAATATTAGAAAAAAGGGATTTTTATAACAGCTTACCTGTAAAATCCTTTTCTTGGAGTACATCACGGGACACAGAGCGACTTAGTCATTACTAATGGGTTATATAGTTTACCTTCAGGTGCTGGCACTGGCAACTTCCAAACCGGAAGTACCCTCCCCTATATAAGCCCCTCCCATCCGGGAGCACCTCAGTTTTGTAGCAAAGCAATAAGTGTCCCAAAAAGAGGGGTGGGAGCTCTGTGTCCCGTGATGTACTCCAAGAAAAGGATTTTACAGGTAAGCTGTTATAAAAATCCCTTTTTCTTTTTCGTACATCACGGGACACAGAGCGACTTAGTCATTACTAATGGGACGTCCCAAAGCAATGCCAAATGAGGGGAGGGATACACTATACATAAGCTGGGCGCCATCAGGCATGAGGATCTTTTGCGGCCTGCAACACACTGCGCCCAAAGGCGACATCCTCCTGACTTCTAACGTCTACCTGGTAGAATCTAGTAAACGTGTGTACTGAAGACCATGTTGCGGCCTTACAGACTTGAGCCAGGGAGGCCTGGTGATGCACTGCCCATGAAGTTCCAACTGCTCTTGTGGAGTGCGCCCTAACTTTGAATGGAGGCGGTCTCTTTCTCAAGCCATAGGCTTGTATTATGACCTGTCGAATCCACTTGGCTAAAGTAGATTTTAATGCTGCCTGACCCTTTCTGGGGCCTTCCGGCAGAATAAACAAAGTATCCGTTCTGCGAATCTGAGCAGTGGCTTTTAGATAAGCCTTAACTGCTCTTACTACATCCAAAGAATGCAATAACTTTTCCTCTACCGAGCTAGGTTTGGGGAAAAAAGAAGGAAGAACCACATCTTGGTTCAAATGAAACCTCGATACCACCTTAGGAAGAAAGGCTGGATGAGGACGTAATACTACTCTGTCCTTATGGACAACCAGATATGGCTCCTTACAGGACAAGGCGGCTAATTCCGATACTCTTTTAGCCGAACAAATGGCTACTAAGAAAATCAATTTCCTGGTGAGAAGAACCAAGGAAATGCGTTGCAATGGTTCAAACGGTTGTTTCTGTAGAACCGACAGAACCAGGTTTAAGTCCCATGGACATATGGGAATACTAACCGGAGGGCTAATACGCATCACTCCTTGTATGAAAGCTTTGACTAGTGAATGCGAAGCCAAGGGCCTTTGAAAAAATATTGACAAGGCCGAAATCTGACCCTTGATAGTACTCAAGGCCAGCTTCCTATCTACAGCCCACTGTAGGAAGTCCAAAATCCTACCTATTACGTACTTACGTGGATGCCATTTCTTGGCCTCACACCATGTAATGTACGCCTTCCAGATCCTATAATAGATCTGCCTGGATACCGGCTTCCTGGCATTGATCATGGTAGATACCACAGGATTAGAGAGCCCTCTCTTTTTCAGAATGTGGGCTTCAATAGCCAGGCCGTCAAACCTAGGGCTGGTAAGGAAGGGTGGTATATCGGTCCTTGCGACAGCAGGTCCGGACGATGTGGGAGGGTCCAAGGACTCCTCACTGACATTTTTACAATCTCCGCGTACCATGCCCTTCGGGGCCACGCTGGAGCCACCAGAATCACTGGTTTCTTTTCTACCCTGATTCTGCGGATTAATCGCGGTAACAATTGTGGCGGTGGGAATGCATATATCAGCTTGAACTGATCCCAAGGGAACACTAGGGCATCCGAGCCGCAAGCTAGGGGATCCCTTGTCCGAGAGACAAACCTGTCCACCTTTGCGTTGAATCTGGATGCTAGCAGATCTACATCCGGTGTTCCCCACCGCTGGCATATTGCCTGGAAAACCTCGGGGTGAAGAGACCATTCCCCCGGGCATAATTGCTGGCGACTTAAAAAGTCCGCCTTCCAATTTTCCACTCCTGGGATGAAAACCGCGGATATGGCTGGGACATATCTTTCTGCCCATTCCAGGATGCAATTCGCTTCCCTCTGGGCTGCACGACTCCTGGTGCCACCCTGGTGATTGATATATGCCACTGCTGTGGCCTTGTCTGATTGAATTCTGACAGGGGACCCTTGGAGTTTGGATGTCCATGCTACTAGGGCATACCGGGCTGCTCGTATCTCTAAGAGATTGATGGGCAGGGCCTTCTCTGCTTCTGACCACTTGCCCTGGAGAGACCATTGCTCCAGTACTGCCCCCCAGCCTATGATGCTGGCATCTGTAGTGACCACCTTCCAAGAAACCGGACTGAAGGGTTTCCCTTTTTCCAGATTCTGGGGCACCAACCACCAATGGAGGCTCTTGCGAACGGAAGGGGACAGGGACATTGGTAAGTCTAAAGCCTGAACTTTTTTGTTCCAGGCTGACAGTATGGCCCTCTGCAAGTTCCTTGAATGGAATTGACCGTAGGGTACTGCTTCGAATGAAGCCACCATTTTTCCCAGCAGCCTCATGCACAGGCGTATGGATGGTTTTCTTTTTGTACCCACTAAGTGGGTCAAATCTTTTAAAGACGACACCTTTTCTGGAGGTAAGAAAATCTTTCTCTGATTTGAATCCAGCCTTAGCCCTAAGTATTCCAGACTTCTGACTGGTCTTAGAGCTGACTTGTCCCGGTTGATAATCCAACCGTGATATTCCAGATACTTGATTGTCTTGTGAATAGCTACTTCCAGCTTTTCCACTGAGTGGTCTATTAGTAGCAGGTCGTCTAGATATGCCATTATCGTTACACCTTGTGTTCTTAGATTGGCCAATAGTGGGGCCAGAATTTTTGTGAACACTCGTGGTGCTGTGGCCAGACCGAAAGGTAAGGCTCTGAACTGAAAATGGCGCCCTTCTACTGCAAAGCGTAGAAATTTCTGGTGGGCCGGAAAGATGGGAATATGCAGATAAGCATCCCTTATGTCGATCGAGGCTAACCATTCCTGCCCTTGTAGGGCGGTGGCCACCGATCGGATCGACTCCATCCGAAAAGTCCTGATATTTAGGAACTTGTTTAGCCCTTTTAGATTTAATATGGGCCTCACGTCCCCATTTGGTTTGGGGATTGTGAAAAGGTTCGAGTAAAACCCGAACCCACTTTCTTCCAGGGGAACCTTCATGATTACACCTTGGAGCAATAGTTGTTCTAGTGCCAAAAGGAGGGATCCTCTCTTCTGGGGATCGCTTGGCACGTTTGACCTCATAAATTGGGCAGGAGGAGTGTCTTTTAACTCCAGCTTGTATCCCAGACTTACTGCGGAGAGCACCCATCTGTCTCTGATGGTGTCCCGCCAGGTCTCTGTGAACAACTGAAGTCTTCCCCCCACCCGATTGAGTGGGGGCAACACTTCATGACTTGGGGGGAGGTTTTGTACCTCTCTTGACCCAGGGTTTCTTGTTACCCTGTGATTGTCCCTGAATTCTGCCCCCTGAATTTGACCGCGGAGGCCGTCGGAACTGTTTCACAGCCGATGTGCCAGGGACTGGAGAAGTAGGCCTCTTAAAAGAAGGACTTCTACTCTTGTTCTTAACCGGTAAGAGTGAACTTTTACCGGCAGAAATTTTCTGGATATATTTGTCCAGATCTTCTCCAAATAAGCGTTCTCCATGAAATGGGAAGCTAACCAGCAATTTCTTACAGGGAGCTTCAGCAGACCAGTTTTTGAGCCATAGAAGCCTACGCATATGTACTACAGACAGCGTAAAGCGGGAGGCCTGTTGGATTGTATCCTTTATGGCGTCCACCGCAAAACACAAGGCTCTAGGTAGGTCAGCTAGGGCAAGAGCCTGCTGATCTGGTAAGTCCCTTAAGACTTGTTTCAACTGATCTTTCACCGCTTGGCAGACTCCAATCGCTGCTACCGCAGGTTGTGTCACCATGCTTGCTGTAGAGAAAGCAGATTTTAGTAAAGACTCCAATTTTTTATCTATTGGGTCTTTGAACATTGGAACATTATCTACTGGACATGTCAGTGATTTGTTCACAGAAGAGATGGCTGCGTCCACTGTAGGGACCCTCCATTTTTTTATGAACTTATCCTCCATGGGATAGATCACCGGAAATCTCTTGGGGGGAGTAAATATTTTATCAGGATGCTCCCAAACCTGGTAAATAAGCCCT
This sequence comes from Rana muscosa, assembly GCA_029206835.1. Taxonomy (NCBI): domain Eukaryota; kingdom Metazoa; phylum Chordata; class Amphibia; order Anura; family Ranidae; genus Rana; species Rana muscosa. The sequence goes on along the minus strand of CM055117.1, from coordinate 486,536,735 downwards.
TCCAATAAGGGGTGGATTGGGAAGGAACAGACAGCCTGGGGAGCTTTCAGCGACCCCAGCGAGGAAACCGTAGTGGTTGATGGTTCCGCCAGAGGCATTTTAAATGCTGATCGGACCATGTTAGTCAGAGAACTGAACCCATAATCTTTCAGCCTGAGATGCTGAGAAAGGTTCTTCCACTGTTGATTCCTCCATAACTGAATCAACCTCATCCTGATCCCCTTCAGGTAGGTCGATCTCTGTGTGGGGCTGTTCCTCCACTAACAGGCACTCTGAAGGAGGAGACGGAGATCGGACGCGCTTTTCCTGTGACAGGGAAGCAGCGATCAATGCTGTTAATCTCTCTTCCAATCCTCCCAGAGTTGAGGATAAAACCTCCTCTGTTATATATACAGGAGCAGGTGGACTGGGGACAGCCGCAGCACCAGGCACTCCTGCGGGGTTCCTACGGCTACTGACCTCTGAATTCTCAGGGGAGATTGGTGCAGTACAAGCATGCCCAATATCCTCAGAGCCCGATGGAGACCCCTTTGGCTTCCTGGAAGACCTATTTCCGGAGCGTCTGGACGACATATCCTTTAAGCACAAAGCTGAGGTATTCCCGTCGTCATACACCAATTTTTGCTGGTAATAGTCTAACACAGTTGCTGCTATATACCAGCTGGTGTCCACTAAAGTGCCTTTCTATGGGGATGCCTGCATCAACCGCCTCTGTGTGCCACTGTTTGTTGCTAGCTCTGTTTGCATCCAGCTGACACTTGTACTGTGTCTTTTATACATGCTGGGACGCCTGCACATGCGCAGAAGCGCCGCGGCGCGCACCGAGCGTCATCCACCCGCCCCGCCCCTTTCTTTTCATAGGAGGCGCGTGCACGCGCCCGCGCGCCATTGGCGCCCTTTTCGAAAACCAAGCAGGGACTAGGAGCCAGGGCCCTTTTTGCCGGAGGGCCTGTGCGGTGGATGAGCGCAGCAACAGGGCAGAGGAAGTGGATTCCCACAGAGAACTTACCAACTGCCTGGATCTTTTGACTTGAGAAAACCAAAGATCCACATGACAAGAAAAAATGGACCACAGCGGCCTCTAGTGGTTTAACACAGGTACCGCGGTCCTCTTTTTTTTTTTTTTTTCTTGACTACTATTAAAATTTTACATTTTTTAGTAGTTACAGGCATACACAGATATTAGCGGGAATACCGTTAGGTAACAGACAGAAAGACAAATTAGGCTTGAGGGTCCCCCAATAGAACCAAGTTCCTGGGGGCCCCCACTTACCTGTTCCCCGCCGCAGGACTCTGTTTGGTCCACAGAAGCCCAAACTTCACCTATCACGGCAGGCATTGTAATTAAACCTTCAGGGACCGGGTTCCCAAGGATTCCACTCCCCTGGACCTGTATAGCACCCTGCACAGAAAACATCTTGGTCGTGGGTATGACCAGAGCTCTGGATCCCAGGGTCCAGCCCTCCTAAGAGAGGCATTACAGGCAAAACCTTGCTCTTCTGCTGCAAGGCCCGGGTACCGACCGTTTAGCTATGAAGCTTTTTTGGTGGGATCCGGAACAGCTTACTAAGGCCCGTAAAAGAACCTGTACGCAAGCCCAGTGAAAACACATGTTACTCTTTGGCCAACACCTTAGACACTGGCAAAAAACTGAGGTGCTCCCGGATGGGAGGTGCTTATATAGGGGAGGGTACTTCCGGTTTGGAAGTTGCCAGTGCCAGCACCTGAAGGTAAACTATATAACCCATTAGTAATGACTAAGTCGCTCTGTGTCCCGTGATGTACGAAAAAGAAATACAGATAAATTGTAGTCATAACATATTGATCTGGATGTGAATTCTCAACACGTTTCACGGCAAAGCTTCATCAGGAGAAGTGTGCTGATGTGTACACAGGGGGCAACAGCAAGTCAACATAGGAGAAAGTCCCCCAAGAAACAGAGGTGTCGCCCACCACACCAATGTCCCCTTCTAGAGTGGTCATATACTGGGAAGAGGAGCCCAAATCCAGCGCCACCAATGCTCATACCCCAGGGTAAGAGTGCTGTTTAGGAAGGGCTAAGGCAAAACCAATGAATACTATAACATAAACAAAGCTTTGCTTTGCTACAGCCTAGCTGAAAACATTACATTTGGATATGGACACTCAAGCTTAAACCGCAGGCACAAAAAAAAACCCTTGCAGTTGGGTGGCCCCACACACACACAGCAAGGGTTAAAAGCTTGTTAAGTCTAGGGGGTTGCAGTGTGTAAAACGTATCTTACTCCCCATTCCAGCAGGCTCCCTTGATCTGTGCAGCTGGTCCAGAGCTGCCTACTCTGCAAGCACTCTGGCCTCCACCACGTACAATACAGGGTTAATAGCTCTACACTGTATGTGATGATGCAAAAGCCCCATCCACAGATGGGAACTTAAGAGAAAGGAGATGAGCAGGGAGTCAGATAAGTAATACGGCCTCTTCTTCAACCCTCTAGACTTAATGAGCATCTAACCGTTGCCGTTCATAGGGGCCCACTGCAAGGATTTTTTTTATGTGTCCAGAGTTGGGCTTTAAGGTAGGGTCCCTACAACTCCATTACAGGCTAGTAAAGCTTGCCATGTGTTTGTGTTTAAGATGCATTCTTTGGAGTAAGTTTGTTTTGCTGGACTTTTTGAAAACCTGCCTCATATGATAAGGTGCTTGTGTTGGGATCTTTTGTTAACCCATATACATTCAGAGTGATACACCTCTGTATTTGAGTCATCCTTTTTGGGAAAACTGCAAAATTCTGTATATAGAAATTAGGAATATGTTTGATATTATTAGAAGTCGTTTACTTTTTGGAATCTTTTATTTTTGTAGACTGACTCTGTAAGCAGTAAAGAAGAAGATCAGTTGAATTCCCACATTAAAAGCCCTCCAGCTAAGGTACAGCCTTATATATGCCTGCTCTAACCTGTATACACCTGTATTGAAAATAGACATGATGCTATAGCATTACCTTTAGGGCATACTTACAGGTAACACCTGTTTGATGTATGTTCTTAAAGGGCCTTGAGGGACAGTTATCAATTCTGTCCAACAGGAAACAATGCTAAACAGGAGAATCAAGACAGATTTCATATATTCGTCCCTCTACTGCTCTTAAGCAGTTTAACAGAGTAAAACCTGCCCCTACCCCTGACCACGTTTTAATTTTGTGTCTGTTTAGAATAAAATCTGATTCATATTCACTGGTAAATCTATCAGACCATAGCAAACTTTGTCTCAGTTTGATGCCCAGGATTCTAGTTGTTAGGGTAACATACATATATATATATACACACACAGTGGAACCTCGGTTTACGAGTAACACGGTTAACGAGCATTTTGAAAGACAATCGACTTTATTTTTTTAATTCTGACTCGGTTTGCGAGTGTTGTCTCGCAAAACGAGCAGAATTCAAGTTAATTAGGCCTGCAGTACTGCATTTGGCCCGAGGTGCGGGGGCGCCGGAGCAGAGCTGAGCGGAGCCAAACTGAGCCATTTGGAATTACTCAGAAATATTTGGAAATACTCTGCTACCGGGTGTTTCCGAGGGTTTACGAGGTCAGCCGAGATGTCCTCGGGCCTTTCCGAGTGTTCCCGAGGCTCTCCGACTCCCCCCCACCTCTGGCCACATGCGGTATTGCATGGCATTAAAGTCAATGCGAAACAAATTATTTTTGTTTCCATTGACTTCTATGGGGAAACTCGCTTTGATATGCGAGTGCTTTGGATTACGAGAATTCTCCTGGAACGGATTATGCTCATAATCCAAGGTTCCACTGTATAGCTGTTGCATATACTTTGCTAAATAAGAAACAGCCTCAATTGCTTTTAATTGTGTAGCTGATTTGCTTAATTAATGTCCACCTTTTTTTTTTTTCACAATAAATGCAGTCACTTGTGTTTTCATCCACAGAGTACCCCTAAAATCACTATTAAATCAGCCACTTCATCTACAAAGAGCAGTACATATGCTCAAATATCGAAGAAGAGCCCAGAACCTGCACAGAATGCTCAAGTAGAAGCGCTTACAGAGGAAATCAAGGCACTTAAACTTATGCTTGAAATACTTAAAAACAAGCACATGTGAGTTATCTTTTTTCTCAAGTTATAGTTGCAATAGTAATTTATATATTTTATATACTTTTTACTATGGAACTTGTCATACAAACACATCTTATCATATGTGTTACACAGTTAACGTGTGCAAACAATATGAAAAAAAAAAAAACACACACAAAAAAAAAGAAAAAAATCTAGGACATACAAAAAAAAGTAATTTCCTGACCGTCAACCTTAATATAACGTCTTTATAAACTCTTAAAAACTTTACCTTTAAATTGAAACTAACCCATAATTATAACCTTTTATCTGAACCTAATCTTTAAAGTTAACCATTGTGCATGTCCTGAATGCTAAAGGGACCCCAAAACCTTGTGAACGAGCACTCCTGGCTTTGTACTTTACCCACAGATGCTCAGTCCACTCTCTTTCACTCTTCCAGAGCACTGAACTGCGGGAGATAGCAGAATGCACATGCCCATGCATTGGTAGGGAAGGCAGCTGGGTGCGCTCATTTGTGAGTTTCTAGGGCCACGCATCCAACACTTTGTGGGGTAGATTTACTAAAGTCAAATTGACTCTGCACTTTGGAAAGTGCAGTTGCTCCAGAGCTTAGTAAATGAGCAGAAGCTCTGCTGACCTTAATCATCCAATCATGTGCAAGCAAAAATGCTGTTTTTTTATATTTCTTCCATGTGATTGGGTATTCTTTGCAAAGGGAAGCTTTACCTCATTTAGTAAGCTCTGGAGCAATTGCACTTGTAGAGGGCAACTGATATTCTAGTTGCCTTTAGTAAATCAATGCCCTGTATGTCCTGCCATCTGCAGGATGGAGAGGGGAGAGCAATAATATGTGCATCTAAAAAATTAAGCGTCTTTTATTCCAAAATGGAGCACAGCATTTTGATGTATTAAAAGAGAAATATAGGAATGAAAAAAAAAACAAACCCATTTATAACCACCCTGTCAGCTTTAGGAACAAGAACCGAGCGATCACCTGACTGCTGATCTTGGTCTTTAGTGAGCAGAGAGCCAGTTATTGCCAATCACCCTGTTCTGCCCCTCATTGACCCTCTCTGCTCTGCCTGCCCATTGAAGTGTTAAGCTGTGTATTGAGGAGGGAGGGGGGGGGGGGCTGGCTGGCTCAGTCTCCCAGCGGCACACTCTAGGCTGAATATGGGTCGAATAAAGTAGGACCAAAAGAGCTTTGGCCTTACTTCTCCTTTTAAGCCCCTTTCACACTTGTACGACTTGTCCTGCGATTTGGGACTGCAAAGTCGCATGACAAGTCATACTCAATGATTTTTAGTACGATTAATGAGTACCAATCATATCTGTGCGAATTCAAAGTAGTCCCTGCACTACTTTGGTCTGACTTTGAGGTCATCAACATTACACAGGCATTGCTTCAAGCAAAATCGTGGCAAAATTGCGTGAAAGTCACGGCAAAATCGCACGTCTTTCAGTGTCCTTAAGGGGCCTTAAAGGGGTTGTAAAGGTACAAGTTTTTTCACCTTAATGCATTCTACGCATTAAGGTGAAAAAACATCTGAGCATTAGCGCCCCCCCCCGAACCCCCTTTTACTTACCTGACCCCTCGAAAGTCCCGCGCCGTGAACGCGCTGGCTTCTTGGCCGGCTTCTCGGCTCATTCATTGGTTGATTGAAAGCAGCGCAGCATTGGCTTGCGCTGCTGTCAATTACATCCAATGACGCGGCGCGCCGAGTGATACAGTGAGCGGCTATAGCCGCCGGCTGTATCACGGGAGCACGCCCGCAATAACTTACCACCATGCGAGCTCGCTCGCATGAAGGTGGTGAGTTCTTGCGGGGAGAAGCCGAGACAGCCGCCGAGGGACCCCAGAAGACCAGGTTCGGGGCCACTCTGTGCAAAACGAGCTGCACAGTGGAGGTAAGTATCACAAATTTACCTTTAGTGTTCCTTTAAGGACATCCATTCATTCATTTGGCCAGAATATTATAAATGAATGCTTAAGCCATAAACATACCTAGTGTTTAGGTACGTTTACATGCATTTAGGCCCCTTTCACACTTGTGCGACTTGTCCTGCGCCTTGGGACTGCAAAGTCGCATGACAAGTCGTTCCCCATGATTTCCAATGAGTACCATTCATATCTGTGCCACATCAAGTTGCATCGACTTCAAAGTAGTTCCTGTACTACTTTGGTCCGACTTTGATGCAAGTTACACAGGCATTGCCTGAAATCGCGGCAAAATCACGTTAAAATCGCGGCCTCAAAACCTCTGCAAAATCGCGCGACTTTGAAGTCGCGGTAGTGTGAAAGGGGCCTTAGGTGCATTTAGGCATGATCATCATTTTTTCTGCTCAAATGCTCCTCTCCTGAACACGCTGGTGGCCCCTAAGGCTACTTTTACACTGAGGCGTTTTTCAGGCGCTAAAGGGCTAAAAATAGCACCTGTAAAGCGCCTGAAAAACGCCTACCCTGCAGCCCCAGTGTGAGACCCGAGTGCTTTCACATTGGAGCAATGCGCTTGCAGGACAGGAAAAAAGTCCTGCAGGCAGCATCTTTGGGGCGTTGCGGGAGCGGTGTATACACTGCTCCTAAAGCGCTCCTGCCCATTGAAATCAATGGCCAGCGCTGCTGAAGCGCCTGCACGGCACTTCGGCAGAGGAACTTTTAGCCTTTTTTTGGCCGCTAGCGGGGGCCGAAAAGCACTGCAAAAACGACGGTAAAGGGCCGATAAAACTAGCGGTGCTTTACTGCCCCCCGGCCGTCCCGGAGATGTGTGAACTGGCACCATTGAGAGACATTCATAATCTCCTGCGAATTGAATGCTAGGAAACCTGCACCTAATTTGCATAAGTGTTAAACCAGCCCCGCTGTTATTTGTTCTAGGAGTCTATTATTTCTTGAACATCTACAACAAAAGAAACACAACAGTATTGCCTTTCAGCTGTTATATTATGCCTTTATACACAAATTAACCAGTATTGTTGTTCCTGCTTTTTTACAGGACAGATATGCAAGAGATTAGATCAGAAATGAGTGAAGAGAGAGTGAAGCGACTAGCACTGCAGGTAAGTGATAAGATGCTGTATTTTCATATATCATGGACAGCACAGTGTTTACTACTCCTTCCATACAGCGGTCGGCTACTGCATTTTAATTTTAACAGGAAGCTGCTCTGCATGGCTGAGGCTATTTTAGAGGTTTCCAGCTAGGGTTGCCACTTTTTCTTACAGCCAAATCCGAACACTTTAGTGGCGCACAGCAAAATCTTTTTTTTTAGTATACACTATAGGATTGTAACAGACTTAGGACACCTTTGGGTGCTCCAAAGAGAATAGAAATGCAGAACACATAGTGCCCCCTCACCCATCTGTCAGGCCCTGTTCTGAGCAACATTCCTGTCTAAATAATGTGTCCAGGTTTCAGGCGGACTGACACCCTGACATATGAATCAAAACCTGGACTGTCCAGGTGAATACCAGACAGGTGGCAACCCTATTTCCAGCTAATTTTCTAATTTTGTGACATTTTCCAAAACCATGTGGTAAACTGACCTTCAGGTGTGTTTATGTTATTGTGTTATGAAGATAAGATTACATAATCTGAAAAGGACCCAACTGGTATTAACAGAAGAAATGAAAGTCCACCAAAAAATGAAAACTCATTGTGTGGCTGCTAGCACCATTCATTATACTGAGAACCTTATACAGTAGGCTATTGTGACATTATTGGCTTCCCAAGGAGTGGTCTGGGCAGTCTGGAAACTCATGTGGGTGACTTGTGGCTGGGATGCCAAAGAAGAATAGGGCAACTGGCATGCAGAGTCAAACCCAATAATGAATATTGAGCATTTGCATATGTTTGATGATGGTAAATGCTTTCCAAAAACTGCTTCCAAATCATCCTGTTAGTTCTTCTTTTTTAACCACTTAAGCCCCGGACCATTTGGTAGCTAAAGGACCAGAGGTGAATTCAGAATTTTGCACTGCGCTGCTTTAACTGTAAATTGTGCGGACATGCAATGCTGTACCCAAACGAAATTTGCGTCCTTTTCTTCCCACAAATAGAGTTTCTTTTAATGGTATTTGATTGCCTCTGCGATTTTTATTTTTTGCGATATAAACGGAAAAAGACCGAAAATTTTGAAAAAAAATGATATTTTCTACTTTTTGTTATAAGAAAAATCGAATAAACTCAATTGTAGTCATACATTTAGGCCAAAATGTATTCAGCCACATGTTTTTAGTAAAAAAAATGTCAATAAGCGTATATTTATTGGTTTGCGCAAAAGTTATAGAGTTTACAAACTAGGGTACATTTTCTGAAATTTACACAGCTTTAAATTTATGACTGCCTATCTCATTTCTTGAGGTGCTAAAATGACAGGGCAGTACAAAACCCCCCCAAATGACCCCATTTTGGAAAGTAGACACCCCAAGGAAATTGCTGAGAGGCATGTTGAGCCCATTGAATTTTTTTTTTTGTCCCAAGTGATTGAATAATGACTAAAAAAAAAAAAAAAATTACAAAAAGTTGTCACTAAATGATATATTGCTCACACATGCCATGGTTATATGTGGAATTACACCCCAAAATACATTTTTCTGCTTCTCCTGGGTACGGGGATACCACATGTGTGGGACTTTTTGGGAGCCTAGCCGCGTACGGGACCCCGGAAACCAAGCACCGCCTTCAGGATTTCTAAGGGCGCAAATTTTTGATTTCACTCCTCACTACCTATCACAGTTTCGAAGGCCATAAAATGCCAAAATAGCACAACCCCCCCCCCAAATGACCCCATTTTAGAAAGTAGACACCCCAAGGAAATTGCTGAGAGGCCTGTTGAGCCCATTGAATATATTTTTTTTTGTCCCAAGTGATTGAATAATGACAAAAAAAAAAAAAAAAAATACAAAAAGTTGTCACTAAATGATATATTGCTCACACATGCCATGGTTATATGTGGAATTACACCCCAAAATACATTTTTCTGCTTCTCCTGAGTACGGGGATACCACATGTGTGGGACTTTTTAGGAGCCTAGCCGCGTACGGGACCCCGAAAACCAAGCACCGCCTTCAGGATTTCTAGGCACACATTTTTGATTTCACTCCTCACTACCTATCACAGTTTCGAAGGCCATAAAATGCCAAAATCGCACAAAACCCCCCCAAATGACCCCATTTTGGAATATAGACACCCCAAGCTATTTGCTGAGAGGAATGGCGAGTATTTTACAGCTCATTTGTTTTTGAAAATGAAGAAAGAAAATATATATATATATATATATTTTTTTTTTCAATTTTCAAAACTTTGTGACAAAAAGCGAGATCTGCAAAATACTCACAATACCTCTCAGCAAATAGCTTGGGGTGTCTACTTTCCAAAATGGGGTCATTTGGGGGGGGTTTTGTGCTATCTGGGCATTCCATGGCCTCCGAAACTGTGATAGGCAGTGAGAAGTGAAATCAAAAATTTACACCCTTAGAAAGCCTGAAGGCGGTGCTTGGTTTTTGGGGTCCCGTACATGGCTAGGCTCCCAAAAAGTCTCACACATGTGGTATCCCGGTACTCAGGAGAAGCAACAGAATGTATTTTGGGGTGTAATTCCACATATGCCCATGGCATGTTTGAGCAATATATCATTTAGTGACAACTTTGTGCAAAAAAAAAATAAAAAATAGTCGTTTTTCCGCAACTTGTGTCAACATATAAAATGTTCCATGGACTCGACATGCCTCTCAGTATATAGCTTGGGGTGTCTACTTTCCAAAATGGGGTCATTTGGGGGGGTTTTGAACTGTTCTGGCATTTTATACACAACATTAGGAAGCTTACATCCACTCTTCTAACCACTTGAAGACAAAGCCCTTTTTGACACTTTTTGTTTACATGAAAACATTTTTTTTTTTTGCAAGAAAATTATGTTGAACCCCCAAACATTATATATATTTTTAAAGCAAAGGCCCTACAGATTAAAATGCTGGGTGTTGCATTTTTTTTTTCTACACAGTATTTGCGCAGCGATTTTTCAAACGCATTTTTTGGGTTAAAAAATACACTTTTTTTAATTTTAATGCACTAAAACACACTATATTGCCCAAATGTTTGATGAAATAAAAAAGATGATCTTGGGCCGAGTACATAGATACCAAACACGACATGCTTTAAAATTTCGCACAAACGCGCATTGGCGACAAACTACATACATTTTTAAAAGCCTTTACAGGTTACCCCAGTAGATTTACAGAGGAGGTCTACTGCTAAAATGATTGCCCTCGATCTGACCTTCGCGGTGATACCTCACATGCATGGTGCGATTGCTGTTTACATATGACGCCAGACCGACGCTTGCGTTCGCCATTGGGCAAGAGCAGGGCAGGGCAGGGGTGCTTTTTTTTTTTCTTTTTTTTTATTATTAATTTTTCTTTTTTCTTTTATTTTTAAATTGTTCCTTCCAAGTATTTTTATTTTTTTTATCATTTTTATTGTTATCTCAGGGAATGTAAATATCCCCTATGATAGCAATAGGTAGTGACAGGTACTCCTTTTTTTGAAAAAACTGGGGTCTTCTAGACCCTAGATTTTTCCTCTGCCCTCAAAGCATCTGACCACACCAAGATCGGTGTGATAAAATGCTTTCCCAATTTCCCAATGGCGCTTTTTATATCCGGGGGGGGGCATTCCCTCCCACTGCTTGTAAAAGCAGTTCAGAGGCTAATTAGCCACTAGGATTGCTTTTACATGAAAGCCGGCCGCAGGCTGAAAAGAATGATACCAAGATGATACCTAAACCCGCAGGCATCATTCTGGTATAAACATTCAAAGTCCAGCAACATACCAGTACGTTGCTGGTCCTTGTTGGACATGTATTGTAATCTTTTTTTTTCATGCAGCCAGTTGGCTGAACGAAAAAAGAGATTGATCGGTGGGTATGCCCACCATTAGAATACCGCCCTTCATCCACCCACTTCCAATGATGGGCATACACGCACCATTTATATATGCCGAAGCATGGGGGCATCCTCCCGCAAAAAAGTTATGCCGCACACACATGGTCGGACTTTTCCACGGGCAAGCCTCCGTCGGAATTTCGACCGTATGTACGCGGCATTAGGAGCAAAATCGCTCCTCCGCCCCTGCTGCCCCAATGCTTCGGCATATTTGCTTTTTTTTTTTAACTGTGGTGGTGAAATCACCTCCTACAGCACTGGAGTCGCAGGGATCAGGCCTGTCTCTGCGAACGCTGCAGTTATGTGTGTTGTGTTTTGCAAGTGACAGTGATCGATCGATACTGCACTTGGGTGGCCTGGGCTGGACGGAGGGGCAAAACGTAGGTGCTAGCAGGTATCTGGGCTGATCCCGCTAACACTGCGTTTTTGGGAACCCTAAACTGCTGGGGACGCTAGTATAGATCTGATCAGATCAGATATTGATCTGTTCAGATACTATACCACTAAGGGGGGTGTATGCTTCACGCGTGGGTGTTAGCGTTACTGGCACTAACCTGACGCTGCCTGGGGTGTGACTCGGACCCTCTCTGACGCTAAAACCTAATTGATATCACCCGCCGGGCGATCAGGGGGTTAAACCTTTATTGGGTTATATACACGGCGGGTGCCCTGACACTATAAAAAGCAAACTAACTAACCAGCATCACCCGTAACACTTATATGGTGATCACTGGTGAAAGGGTTAACTAGGGCAATCAGGGGGTTAAAACCTTTATTAGATAATATATGGGGGTACCTGACGCTATAAAAACCTGCGGCGAACCTAAAAAAAATTACCAGCTACCGATCTGCATCACCGACACTAAGACAGCGTTTAGAAAAACGATCGCTTAGCGACAGTGGTGATGGGGGTGAAAGGGTTACCTGGGGGGCGATCAAGGGGGTTAAACCTTTATTATATAATATATTGGGGTACCTGACGCTATAAAAACATGCGGCGAACCTAAAAAAAATTACTGGCTACCGATCTGCATCACCGACACTAAGACAGCGTTTAGAAAAATGATCGCTTAGCGACAGTGGTGATAGGGGGTGAAAGGGTTACCTGGGGGGCGATCAAGGGGGTTAAACCTTTATTAGATAATATATTGGGGTACCTGACGCTATAAAAACCTGCGGCGAACCTAAAAAAAAAATTACTGGCTACCGATCTGCATCACCGACACTAAGACAGCGTTTAGAAAAACGATCGCTTAGCGACAGTGGTGATGGGGGTGAAAGGGTTACCTGGGGGGCGATCAAGGGGGTTAAACCTTTATTATATAATATATTGGGGTACCTGACGCTATAAAAACATGCGGCGAACCTAAAAAAAATTACTGGCTACCGATCTGCATCACCGACACTAAGACAGCGTTTAGAAAAATGATCGCTTAGCGACAGTGGTGATAGGGGGTGAAAGGGTTACCTGGGGGGCGATCAAGGGGGTTAAACCTTTATTAGATAATATATTGGGGTACCTGACGCTATAAAAACCTGCGGCGAACCTAAAAAAAAATTACTGGCTACCGATCTGCATCACCGACACTAAGACAGCGTTTAGAAAAACGATCGCTTAGCGACAGTGGTGATGGGGGTGAAAGGGTTACCTGGGGGGCAATCAAGGGGGTTAAACCTTTATTAGATAATATATTGGGGTACCTGACGCTATAAAAACATGCGGCGAACCTAAAAAAAAATTACTGGCTACCGATCTGCATCACCGACACTAAGACAGCGTTTAGAAAAACAATTGCTTAGCGACAGTGGTGATAGGGGGTGAAAGGGTTACCTGGGGGGCGATCAAGGGGGTGTAAACCTTTATTAGATAATATATTGGGGTACCTGATGCTATAAAAACCTGCGGCGAACCTAAAAAAAATTACCAGCTACCGATCTGCATCACAGACACTAAGACAGCGTTTAGAAAAACGATCGCTTAGTGACAGTGGTGATAGGGGGTGAAAGGGTTACCTGGGGGGCGATCAAGGGGGTTAAACCTTTATTAGATAATATATTGGGGTACCTGACGCTATAAAAACATGCGGCGAACCTAAAAAAAATTACTGGCTGCCGATCGGCATCACTGACGCTAAGACAGCGATCAGAAAAATGATCGCTTAGCGACAGTGGTGATAGGGGGTGAAAGGGTTATCTGGGGGTGATCAGGGGGTTAAACCTTTATTAGGGGGGTTAGGGGGCTACACTGGACCTAAGACTAAACTTTGGTGACACTTTTACAGTCACAAATGTCACTGATTGCAGTGATCACTAAATAAATGGTCACTGCAATCAGTGACACTGTGACTGGGGGCTGGGGGGGTGATCTGGGGGGGGCCTGGGGGGCGATTTATGTCCCTATGTGTCCTGGTGTCAGTGTAGTGTTGTGTGCACTGACCTGATGTCTTCTCTTGTACGGCGCTCGGTATATGTGAGCGCCGCACCAGAGATGACATCACTTCCTCCTGCTCCCTCTGTCTGACACAGACAGAGGGGGCATTTCCATTCGCCGGGAGCGATCGCGAGGGGGTGGCCAGAAACGAATGGCTGCCCCCTCATCCCGGAACGCTCCCGGACACTTAGCCACCACTCACTGTATAGGAGGGGGGTCCGATTGGACCCCCCAACTATACAAAGGCAATCACGTATGCTCTACGTGATTGTGCCTGTCGGTGCCATTCTGCCGACGTATATATACAGTGAGCGGTCGTTAAGTGGTTAAAGGGGTTGTAAAGGTTTGTGTTTTTTCACCTTAATGCATCCTATGCATTAAGATGAAAAAACACCTGGCAATGACAGGCCTCCCAGCCCCCCGTTTTACTTACCTGAGCCCGTTCACCTGCTCGGCTCGTCCCCGGTGTCCTCTTCTCCATGGAGTCTCGGCGTTGATTGGATAGATTGATAGCAGCGCAGCCATTGGCTCCCACTGCTGTCAATCAAATCCAATGATGCGGCCGCCGGGGGGGTGGGACCGAGTCATACACTCGGTGTCTATGGACACCGAGTGTATGAGACGGGAGCACGCCGGCAAGGTAACCCCCTCGGGAGAGAGATTCCCAGTGGGGGTTAGCTATTGCGGGGAGGAGCTGAGAGAGCCGCCGTGGGACACCAGAACAGGAGGATCAGGGCCACTCTCTGCAAAACGAACTTCACAGTGGAGGTGAAAAAAACAAAAAATGAACCTTTACAACCCCTTCAAGGTTTGGAATGGGAAAATCCACATCAAGGTATAAAGGCATATACAATAACTATGATGTTGAGGGTCAAACAAAGCAACAGTGTTACCTTTTTCTTGTATTTTATACTGAATTTGTACATTATCTCCACTTATTGTCTTAAAAAACTGTAGTTTAAAGCCCAGTTGAAGCACACTATATTATTATTTACTATAAGGCTTCATGTACACTGCTGCTGTTAAACGGACGTTTAAGAGCAGTTGGGCATTTTTTTCCGCTGCCCCTGACCTCTCCTCTATGTTATCTTATCAGTTCATGTACACAGGGTAATTTATAGTCGTTTCTAGGCAGTTGAGTTTAGAAGCATTTTTTGGAACACAAAAAAATGGGTTCAGATGGATGTTCAGAGGCATTTGAAACGCCAAATGCCTGTAGCAGCTTGTAAACGCTGCTTAACGTGGTAATTCGCGTTAAGCAGTGTTCAATTTACAGACCTATTTCATTTTAACCCAAAAAAAGATATATATTTTTTTTTTTACAAACACTTCTAGACGTAAACCCGGCTAAATGCAGCATGTAAACGTGGTTAAACATATGTTTTTAGACGCCGGTTTCTAGCTGTCAAGTTAAATCGTTCAGGAGAGGTTAAACAACGTCCCGTGTACATTAAGCCTTATACAGTCAGGCTGCATACATAAAAATATATGTGGGAGACTTTTTGATTACTATTTGCTGCAGCAAGGGCTAAAATATTCTGTACTAACATACTGGAGCATCACATGGCTCAGAATGCATCAGTCGGGGTTACTTCAATCTTATGCACCTCCTGCTCAGAGATCCAACCAACAGTGCAGCTTAAAGCGGAGGTCCACCCTGAAAATTTTTTTACATTAAAAATCCAAAAAGAAAAAAAAAATTTATAGAAAAAAAATAAATAATTATATGCACCCTAAATGCCTGTTGCTATGCGAAGTCCCCTAATCTGCCTCTAATGTGCCTCTTCTCGTCCGCGGTGGGTCTCCTTCCGCTTCCTCTTCTTGTGAATGGGGTGCGTTGCCTTCTGGGAACTGTGTGTATCCCAGGAGGCAAGCCGCCCATTCACAAAGCGCCGTGTGAGTGGCGCATGCGCAGTAGGAAACGGGCAGGGAAGCCGTAAGGCTTCCCTGCCTGTTTCCCTTAGTCAGGATAGAGGAGCCGGGACCTGACAGCAGCGATCGATCGCCATGGCGGGACCGACATCGCGGGCGAGTAGGACAGGTAAGTGTCCTTATTAAAAGTCAGCAGCTACACTGTTAGTAGCTGCTGACTTTAAAAAAAAAAAAAAAAAACTGGCTGCACCTCCGCTTTAACCACTTCCCTACTGGGCACTTTCACCCCCTTCCTGCCCAAGCCAATTTTCAGCTTTCAGCGCTGTCACCCTTTGAATGACAATTGCGCGGTCGTGCGACCCTGTACCCAAACAAAATTTGCGTCCTTTTTTTCCCACAAATAGAGCTTTCTTTTGGTGGTACTTGATCACCTCTGCGGTTTTTATTTTTTGCGCTATAAACAAAAGAAGAGCGACAAGTTTGAAAAAAAACACAATATTTTTTACTTTTTGCTGTAATAAATATCCATTTTTTTATTTATTTTTTAAAATTTTCCTCAGTTTAGGCCGATACGTATTCTTCTACATATTTTTGGAAAAAAAAAATCGCAATAAGCGTATATTGATTGGTTTACGCAAAAGTTATAGCGTCTACAAAATAGAGGATAGATTTATAGCATTTTTATTATTTTTATTTTTTTTACTAGTAATGGCGGTGATCAGCGATTTTTATCGTGACTGCGATATTGCGCTGGACACATCAGACACTTTTGACACATTTTTGGGACCATTCACATTTATACATCGATCTGTGCTATAAAAATGCATTGATTACTGTATAAACATGACTGGCAGGGAAGGGGTTAACACAAGGGGGCGAGGAAGGGGTTAAATGTGTTCCCTATTAGTGATTCTTACAGTGGGGGGAGGGGACTGACTGGGGGAGGTGACCGATGATTGTCCCTATGTACAAGGGACACACCATCGGTCTCCTCTCCCTGACAGGACGTGGATCTGTGTGTTTACACACACAGATCCACGGTCCTGCTCGGTTACTGGGCAATCGCGGGTGCCCATGGGGCCATCACGACCGCCGGGCACGCGCATCGGGTCCCCAGTGACGCGGCGCGCGCGCGACCCCTAGTGGATTTTAAAGGCGCAACATCATATGACGTCTGCCCAGTATAACAGTGTCTTCCTGCTGCCGTTATTTGACGGCGGCAGGTTGACAACTGGTTAAAGGTCATGAAATAAAAACAGACCGGTCCCAAGGTGCACTTAATCTGCCACTACATGCAATGCTCCTTCAAGGGTCCTTTGGACACATTTTCTGGAACATACTGGTGTGAATAGTGGTGTTCCTGTAACATTGGAGTTTTCCCTGATATTCTGCATGACTAAAGGATTCGTCAACCTTGGTCCTTACCAATAACATTAAAGACACAGACTGCGTGACATGGGTTTTATATGGCCACATCAGGCAAATTTTTATTAACCTCCCTGGCGGTATGATTCTGTCTGGAATTATGTACCAAAAGCGGTACAATTATTTTGCATGGAAATTTGGTGTTATGTATTGTAGGCCTGCGATTCTTAGTAATTACTTACTTAAACCTGACCAAACAAGAGTCTAGTAGACATCCCGGGTATGATAAAGTTTGAAACACAAAATAATAAATTATAATATAATAAATAACTATAAATAATTATAACAAATAGTAATGTAATTATAATAAAAATTATTCAATAATGTAATCAAATCAAAAACACTGAAATTTGCTCAGTTGCAGAATTGTCGCTGTCATTAGATTTTTTGTTTGATGACGAATTTCCCCACAAATCGCTATCGCTCAATTCTGCGAGTGATTGTAATTTATTATCGCTGTTTTCTAGCTGGTCTAAAACCACTTTTGACATAAAGGGACACTTTTTGGTTGCTATGGACAATCTTCAGTTTCCAGGCAGAAAGAAAAGTTTTTATTATATAAAAGTGCATGCAGGACACTGGACAGACCACTAGGGACAATGGGGGTGTGTAATTATTACATACAGTACTGTAATCTGTAAGATTACAGTATACTGTATGTATACTATGTGTTTACTTTTTTGAATTTGGCGCCGAACTCCGTCCCCGTGCGTCGCAACGTCGCAGGGAACGGAGCACGGCACTCGGCAGTGAGGATCGAGCGAGACACGGCTCGCAGACACTGCGGGAGGACATCGCAGGATCCAGGGAACAAGGTAAGTTACTTCCCCTGGATACTGCGATGCAGCCCGAGTCTGGCTCGGGGTTACCGCTCTTAGCATTGAAAACTCACCCCGAGCCAGACTCGGGATTACCGCTAAGGAGGTTAACCAAATAATAAAATAACATCATGTAAACATACCCGTAAGTGCAACTTTTTAACAAAAATAATAATGCCCAACAACAAGAGGTCTTTTGGGTGTCTTTAACCACTTAAGCCCCGGACCAATACGCAGCATAAAGACCAGGCCCCTTTTTGCGATTCGGCACTGCGTCGCTTTAACTGACAATTGCGCTGTCGTGCGACGTGGCTCCCAAACAAAATTGACGTCCTTTTTTTCCCACAAATAGAGCTTTCTTTTGGTGGTATTTGATCACCTCTGCGGTTTTTATTTTTTGCGCTATAAACAAAAATAGAGCAACAATTTGGAAAAAATTCAATATTTTTTACTTTTTGCTATAATAAATATCCCCCAAAAATATATAAAAAAAAATGTTTCCCTCAGTTTAGGCCAATACGTATTCTTCTACATATTTTTGGTAAAAAAAATTGCAATCGCTGTTTATTGATTGGTTTGCGCAAAAGTTATAGCGTTTACAAAATAGGGGGTAGTTTTATGGCATTTTTATAAAAATTTTTTTTTTTACTAGTAATGGCGGCGATCAGCGTTTTTTTTCATGACTGCGACATTATGGCGGACACATCGGACACTTTTGACACATTTTTGGGGACCATTGTCATTTTTACAGCGATCAGTGCAATAAAAATGGCAGTGAAGGGGGTTAACCACTAGGGGCGCTGAAGGGGTTAAGTGTGCCCAGGGGCGTGATTACTACTGTGTGGGGGCGTGGCTACGAGTGACACGTGACCGATCTCTGCTCTGATTACATAGAGCGGAGATCGGTGACATTGTCAGTAGGGGAGCGGGGAAATGTTGTGTTTACACTAACATCTCCCCGCTCCATGCCTCCGTGAGACGATCGCGGGGATCCCCGCGGCGATCGAGTCCGCGGGACCCGCGGTCTGACTCACGGGGAAGACAGGGGGGTCGCGTGCGCGCAGCCTGCGGCGCGCGCGCGACCCCGTCGTCGGGCAGTTAAAGGGGACGTACAGGTACGTGATTGTGCCTGTACGAGCCATTCTGCCGATGTATATATACAGTGGCTGGTCCTTAAGTGGTTAAGGCACAATTTATAACTGGAACGGTCTATGTCCCCAGCCGTGCCCCAACTGGCTCGAAGACGCTCCGACATCACACATACTTCCATATTCCCTTCCCCCAGGGGACCTAGCTCCTGGGAGAACCACCGCTAACCAAGTGGAAGCGCCATACCTTAGCTGGGCCCCACTAATCCTGTAACCATGTAATTTGTCACTGACCCCCCAAAGACCCCTTGAACCGCTGACTGCTGTGACAAGTTCGAGCAATATCCACCAGTCAGTGAAATTATACGAATATACAAATATAATTAAAAAAATATATATTTTTTTAAATTTTTTTGCCATATATCTATAAAAAATACATACAAATATTATTACTATATATATATATATATATATATATATATATATATATATATATATATATATATATTTTTTTTTTTTTTGAAAAGCAAAATTAACCGAAAGACAACAAAACCACCCACCTCTAAAAACCCCAATACATACCCCCAACTGTGCAATGTGATAACTACTAACACCAGGGCGGGAGGGTGGGAAGTTGGCTCTGCTCCTAATCTTCCTGGAATGATGAAAATCCGCCCCTATGCATGACCCTCACCACTGGACCCTGCCACCTTCTAACTTCTGCCTCCAATCAGGTAAGCTCTCCTCCCCTGCCCCCTCTCGGACCTAGCTGACCGTTCCCTGACCCTGTTCCTCCCCTAGTCATGCAGCCCCTCCGTTCATATTCTTCTACGGGTCTCACTTTATATGTGTCAGATTAGGCCAGACTTTACCCCATCTCCCTTGTGCCCAAATAAACAAACTTTTTCAGGATTAGCTATATAGATATTTCTACATCATAAATACATATAAAATAATACAGTATAGTAACTCTGAACTATTCATGTTTCTTCATCAGAGTTAAAGGCTCTATATAGCCCTCCCTATCTGGCAGAGACAAATATTCTGTATTTGTCATTTACTGAGCAGCTCTATTGTACTTCACCATCGCAAGGAGGTCACCATGACACAACACCAAGCCTTCCAGCTTTCTAAGAATGGAAATAATGACACTGAAGCAACAAGCAAAGCCTTCGTTTCATTGGAACACTACAAAACACAAACAATATTTAACATGAACCTGTGGCCTCCTTAAACTCTTGCCTAAATACACATGTGAAATACATACATATGAGAGCTGTTTTGCCTACATCCAACTGTATTTCTCTTACATTACCAAGATGTACACAGCACTATCATACAGCACAGCCAGGCTGGAGACCTCACATTTCTTTACTGTAGTTAAAGTTGTTGTAAACCCTTACATATACCCAGTGAAGTGACTGGCCTCAAGTGAATCACAGAGGTTAAACAAATCCTCCTACATAAGTTGTACCTATTTATCTGTAGTCTTCTCTTCCCTACATCAGTTCAAAGTCCAGAATTTATAAAGTTGTCTGAGAGTTCAGAAAATTAGGAGGTGGAGAGCTGTAATGACACACTGCAGAGCTCAGTGAGGAGAGGTCTGAGAGCTGATTGGAGGGAAGGGACAGCTGAGGCTGTCAATCTGCTGAAGGTCCCCCCCCTGTCACCATTATTCAAAAATTGTCAGACGTGATTCATACTGACAGCAGAGGAACAAATTAGCAGAAAGAAATGACACTTAGTGCTCTGGATTGAGACAAATACACAATATAGAGGTATAGAGATATATGCTTTGTTCATATTTCATGTATAAACAGTAAATAAGGGAGGACAGACCATATTGGCCACATATAGAAAGAGGAGGGAAATCTGGTTACAAAGGATGGGGAGATAGCGAAGGTATTGGATTTATTCTTCTCCTCAGTCTTAACAAGGGAATTGGGGGGGCTTCAGTAACCAAAACTGCAGTGTTTGTCCTCATGACATATCACAGGAAGCACCCTCATGGCTAACAGAGCACAGAATTAGAAATAGTCTTGGGAAACTTAACATTAATAAATCACTGGGACCAGATGGCTTGCACCCGAGGGTCCATAGGAAACTCAGTCAAGTAATTACCAGACCATTGTTCCTAATTTTTACTGACAGTCTACTGACTGGAACGGTACCAGCTGATTGGAGAAAAGCCAATGTAGCACCAATATTTAAAAAAGGGCCAAAATACATCCGTGGGAATTACAGACCAGTTTGCCTAACATTAATAGTATGTAAGCTCTTGGAGGGGATAAGGGACTATATACAAGATTTTAGTAATGAAAACGGTATTAATAGCAGTAATCAGCATGGATTCATAAAGAATCGTTCTTACCAAACCAATCTATTGGCCTTCTATGAGGAGGTGAGTTGCCATCTAGATAAAGGAAGGCCCGTAGACGTGGTGTATCTGGATTTTGCAAAAGCATTTGACACAGTTCCCCATAAACGTTTACTGTACAAAGTAAGGTCCGTTGGCATGGACCATAGGGTGAGTACATGGATTGAAAACTGGCTACAAGGGCGAGTTCAGAGGGTAGTGATAAATGGGGAATACTCTGAATGGTGAGGGGTGGAAAGTGGGCTCCCCCAAGGTTCTGTGCTGGGACCAATCCTATTTAATTTGTTCATAAATGACCCGGAGGATGGGGTAAACAGTTCAAATGTATATATTTGCGGACAATGCTAAGCAGGGCAATAACTTCTCTGCAGGATTTGGAAACCCTGCAAGAAGATCTGAACAAATGAATGGGGTGGGCAACTACATGGCAAATGATGTTTAATGTGGGAAAAATTTAAAATAATGCATTTGGGTGGCGCAAATATGAATGCAATCTATACACTGGGGGGAGAACATCTGGGAGAATCTAGGATGGAAAAGGACCTGGGGGCCCTAGTAGATGATAGGCTCAGCAATGGCATGCTGCTGCTAAGGAAGCAAACAGAAAATCCGCATGCATTAAAAAGGGGATTAACTCCAGAGATAAAACAATAATTCTCCCACTCTACAAGACTCTGGTCCGGCCTCACCTGGAGTATGCTGTCCAGATGATGGAACTGCTACTTTGCAAATGAATAACCTGATATTTAAAGGCATTTGAGGCACACATTGTATATTTATATCATTGGAAGCCCTCACATCCATCTTGTAGGCTGGATTTTTATTCTGAGCTGACATGTGAGTGAGACTTCTGGCCTCTGTTAAATTTTTATTTTTTGTTACCCATATAGGGATTTATACCTCTACACATCTTTTATTTATTACTTATATTCACAGAGAATTTTGGTAACATACTCCTGATGAGTGGACATGAGCCACAAAATGCGTGGAGTTACTATACATCAAGACAGTCTGATCCTTATATTTTATATCTATAATGCATTTGTCTATTCTATTGTACCGTGTATTGTTTTTTTATGAATTTATTATAATAATCATGTGCCAAATATGTCAACTCTTAATTATGTTCATCAATCAATTTTTATTCTGTACCATGTATTTTGCTAAACATGAAATGTGCTTCTACGATGAATTTCTGAATAAACTTTATAATACATTTGCTATTTTTGTAATTTTATTTTGTGATATGCCTCATTTAAAGTCCCATGACCAGAATTTTTGTTTGTTTGCATATATTAGGGATGGAGGTATGTTATGGTGGTGCTGTCAGATCACAATCTTCTTATGTCTATAACGTATATTTATAACCTTTGTAGTAATTGAGCAGTATATTTAACCACTTGACCACTGGGCACTTAAACCCCCTTAATAACCAGACCAATTTTCAGCTTTCGGTGCTCTCACATTTTGAATGACAATTACTCAGTCATACAACACTGTACCCATATGAATTTTTTGTCCTTTTTTTCACACAAATAGAGCTTTCTTTTGGTGGTATTTAATCACTGTTGGGTTTTTTATTTTTTGCGCTATAAGAGAAAAAAGACTGAAAATTTTGTAAAAAAATGATTTTTTTTTTCGTTTCTGTTATAAAATTTTGCAAATTACTATTTTTTCTTCATAAATTTTGGCCAAAATTTATACTGCTACATATCTTTGGTAAAAATAAGTACAAATTGGTGGATATTATTTGGTCTTTGTGAAAGTTATAGAGTCCACAAGCTATGGTGCCAATATCTGAAAATTGATCACACCTTAAGTACTGACGGCCAATCTCATTTCTTGAGACCCTAACATGCCAGAAAAGTACAAATACCCCCCAAATGACCCCTTTTTGGAAAGAAGACATTCCAAGGTATTCAGAAAGAGGCAATGTGAGTTTTTTGAAGTTGTCATTTTTTCCCACAATTCTTTGCAAAATCAAGATTTTTTTTTTCTCTTTTTTTTTTTCCACAAAATTGTCATATTAGCAGGTTATTTCTCACACACAGCATATGCATTCCACAAATTACACCCCAAAACACATTCTGCTATTCCTCCCGAGTATGGCGATACCACATGTGTGAGACTTTTACACAGCGTGGCCACATACAGAGGCCCAACATGCAGGGAGCCCCTTCAGGCGTTCTGGAGCACCCAGGCCAATTCTGACATTTCTCTCCTACATGTAAAAATCATCATTTATTTGCTAGAAAATTACATAGAACCCCAAAACATTATATATGTTTTTTTAGCAAAGACTTTAGAGAATATAATGGTGGTTGTTGCAACTTTTTATCTCGCACGATATTTGCGCAGCAATTTTTTTAACGCGTTTTTTACGGAAAAAAAATGTTTTGTGCTTAAAAAAAAAAAAAAAACAGTAAAGTTAGCCCAATGTTTTTGCATAATGTGAAAGATGAAGTTACGCTGAGTAAACAGATACCTAACATGTCACCCTTAAAAATTGCACACACTCGTGGAATGGCGCCAAACTTCGCTACTTAAAAAAATCCCCATAGGCGACGCTTTAAATATTTTTACTGGTTACATGATTTTAGTTACAGAGGAGGTCTAGGGCCAGAATTATTGCTCTCGCTCTAACGTTCACAGAGATACCTCACATGTGTGGTTTGAAAACCGTTTTCATATGTGGGCGGGACTTACGTATGCGTTCGCTTCTGTATGCGAGCTCACGGGGACAGGGGCGCTTTAAAAAAAATATATATTTTTTTATTGTTCATTTTACTTTATTTATTTTAGTTTGACATGTTTCTTTCTCGTACATCACGGGACACAGAGCGACATAGTCATTACTAATGGGTTATATAGTTACCGTCAGGTGCTGGCACTGGCAACTTCCAAAACCGGAAGTACCCTCCCCTATATAAGCCCCTCCCATCCGGGAGCACCTCAGTTTTTTGCCAGTGTCTAAGGTGTTGGCCAAGAAGAAACATGTGTTTTTCACTGAGCTTGCGTACAGGTTCTTTTGGGCCTCAGTAAGCTATTCCGGATCCGACCAAAAAAGCTTCATAGCTAAACGGTCGGTACCCGGGCCTTGCAGAGAAGAGCAAGGTTCTGCCTGTAATGCTTCTCTTAGGAGAGCTGGACCCTGGGATCCAGAGCTCTGGTCATACCCACGACCAAGATGTTTTCTGTGCAGGGTGCTATACAGGTCCAGGGGAGTGGAATCCTTGGGAACCCGGTCCCTGAAGGTTTGATTACAATGCCTGCCGTGATAGGTGAAGTTTGGGCTTTTGTGGACCAAACAAAGTCCTGCGGCGGGGAACAGGTAAGTGGGGGCCCCCAGGAACTTGGTTCTATTGGGGGACCCCCAAGCCTAATTTGTCTTTCTGTCTGTTACCTAACGGTATTCCCGCTAATATCTGTGCATGCCTGTAACTACTAAAAAAAATGTAATAATTTTTAATGGTGGTCAAGAAAAAAAAAAAAAAAAAAAGAATGTTTTTTATATATATGTTTAGTATATTAAACTGCGGTACCTGTGTTTGTCCACTAGAGGCCGCTGTGGAATGTTTTTCTTGTCATATGGACTAGTTTCTTCTCAGAGAGCAAAGTCCAGGCAGCTGGTGAGTTCTCCTACAGGAAACTGTTTCCTCTGCCATGTTGCAGTGTTCGTCTATCCCCCGGCCTGCGGCAAAGGGGGCCCTGGCTCCTGTCCCTGGTTTCCATGTTTGAAAATTAGCGCCGAGGCGCACGTGGCCGCGCGCGTGCGCGTGCACGCGCCTCTATATATAGAGGTGGCCGGAAAAAGGGGCGGGGCCTGGGGGATGACGCTCTGTGCGCGCCGCAGCGCTTCTGCGCATGTGCGGGCGTCCCAGCAGGTTTTTAAAAAGCCACATTATTGCAGTAAGCTGGCTATGAAGTACAGAGACAGAGCTGGCAACATTTAAAGGCATACAGCAAGCGGTTGATACAGGCATCCCCTAGAAAGGCACATTAGTAGACACCAACTGTTTATTATAGCAGCATTTATGCTAGACTATTATCAGTAACTGGTGTATTTTCGGCTGGAATACCTCAGCTTTGTGGCTTAGGAATATGCCGTCTAAAAACTCCGGGACTAGAAATTCCAGGAGGAATAGGGGGTCTCCATCGGGCTCTGAGGATCTTGGGCATGCTTTGGCTGCACCAGTATCCCCTGAAGAATCAGAGGTTAGTGACCGTAGGGCACCCCCAGGAGTACCTGGTACTGTGGCTGTCCCCAGTTCACCTGCTCCTGTGTATGTAACAGAGGAGGTTTTTTCCTCAGCTCTGGGAGGGCTGGAAGAGAGATTGTCAGCACTAATTGCTGCTTCCCTGTCACAGGAGAAAAGCGCTCGATCTCCGTCTCCTCCCTCAGAGTGCCTGTTAACAGAGCAACAGTCCCATACAGAGAACGACCTACCTGAGGGGGATCAGGATGAGGTTGATTCAGTTGTAGAGGAATCAACAGTGGAGGAGCCGTTCTCAGCATCACATGCTGAGAGGTTATGGGTGCAGTCCCTGACTAATATGGTCCGATCAGCATTTAAAATGCCACTTGCGGAGCCATCCTCCTCTTCTGTCTCCTCGTTGGGGTCGCTAAAAGCTCCCCAGACTGTTTGTTCTTTTCCGATCCATCCTTTACTGGAGGGGCTCATTTACCAGGATTGGGAGCATCCTGACAAAATATTTACTCCCCCCAAGAGATTTCCGGTGGTCTATCCTATGGAGGATAAGTTTGTCAGAAAATGGAAGGTCCCTACAGTGGACGCAGCCATCTCTTGTGTGAATAAATCACTGACATGTCCGGTGGAAAATGTCCAAATGTTCAAGGACCCAATAGATAAAAAATTGGAGTCCTTATTGAAATCTGCTTTTTCTACAGCAGGATTGGTGACACAACCAGCAGTGGCAGCTATAGGGGTCTGCCAAGCAGTGAAGGATCAGTTGAAACAGGTCTTAAGGGACGTGCCAGATCAGCAGGCTCTTGCTCTAGCTGATCTACCTAGAGCCTTATGCTTTGCGGTGGACGCTATAAAGGATTCAATCCATCAGGCCTCCCGCCTTACGCTGTCTGTAGTACATATGCGCAGGCTTCTATGGCTCAAAAACTGGTCTGCTGAAGCTCCCTGTAAAAAATTGCTGGTCAGCTTCCCATTCCATGGGGAGCGCTTATTCGGGGAAGACCTGGACAAGTATATCCAGAGAATTTCCAGCGGTAAAAGTACACTCTTGCCGGTCAAAAATAGAGTTAGAGGTCCCTCTTTTAAGAGGCCGGCTTCTCCAGTCCCTAGGACATCGGCTGTGAAACAGTTCCAACGGCCTCCCCGGTCAAATCCCGGAGGTAAAAATCAGGGACAGTTGCAGGGTAACAAGAAGCCCTGGAGCAGGAGAGGTACAAAACCTCCCCCAAAGTCAAATGCATGAAGGGTTGCCCCCACCCAATCGGGTGGGGGGAAGACTTCAGTTGTTCACAGAAACCTGGCGGGACACGATCCGAGACAGATGGGTGCTCTCCGCAGTAAATCTGGGATACAAATTGGAGTTAAAAAACTCCCCTCCTTCCCGCTTTATAAGGTCGAACGTGCCAAGGGATCCCCAGAAGAGAGGATCCCTCCTGTTGGCACTGGAACAATTATTGCTTCAAGCAGTAATTATAGAGGTCCCCCTGGAAGAATGGGGGTTCGGGTTTTACTCAAACCTCTTTACAGTTCCGAAGCCAAACGGGGACGTGAGGCCCATATTAAATCTAAAAGGGCTAAACAAATTCCTACATATCAGGACTTTCCGGATGGAGTCGATCCGATCGGTGGCCACTGCCCTACAAGGGGAGGAATGGTTAGCCTCGATCGACATCAAAGATGCTTATTTGCACATCCCCATCTTTCCAGCCCACCAAAAATTTCTACGCTTTGCGATAGAAGGGCGCCATTTTCAGTTCAGAGCCTTACCCTTCGGTCTGGCCATAGCACCAAGAGTGTTCACAAAAATTCTGGCCCCATTATTGGCCAATCTAAGAACACGAGGTGTAACGATAATGGCATATCTAGACGACTTGTTGCTGATAGACCACTCAGTGGAAAAACTAGAAGTGGTTGTTCACGAGACAATCAAGTATCTGGAATATCACGGTTGGATTATCAACCGAGACAAGTCAGCCCTAAAACCAGTCAAAAGTCTGGAATACTTGGGGCTAAGGCTGGATTCAGACCAGAGAAAAATTTTCTTGCCTCGAGAAAAGGGGTCGTCTTTGAGAGATTTGATCCACTTAGTGGGTTCAAAAAGACAGCCATCCATACGCCTGTGCATGAGGCTGCTGGGAAAAATGGTGGCATCATTCGAAGCAGTACCCTACGGTCAATTCCATTCAAGGAAGTTGCAAAGGGCCATACTGTCAGCCTGGAACAAAAAAGTTCAGGCTCTGGACGTACCAATGTCCTTGTCCCCTTCCGTTCGCAGAAGCCTCCGTTGGTGGTTGGTTCCCCGGAATCTGGAAAGAGGGAAATCCTTCAGTCCGATTTCTTGGAAGGTGGTCACTACAGATGCCAGCCTTTTAGGCTGGGGAGCAGTACTGGAGCAATGGTCTCTCCAGGGCAGATGGCCGGATGCGGAAAAGGCCCTGCCCATCAATCTCTTAGAGATACGAGCAGCCCGGTATACCCTAGTAGCATGGACATCCAAACTCCAAGGGTCCCCTGTCAGAGTTCAGTCAGACAATGCCACAGCAGTGGCATATATCAATCGTCAGGGGGGCACCAGGAGTCGTGCAGCCCAAAGGGAAGTAAATTACATCCTGAGATGGGCAGAAAGATATGTCCCAGCCATATCTGCGGTATTCATTCCAGGGGTGGAGAATTGGAAGGCGGACTTTCTAAGTCGCCAACAATTATGCCCAGGGGAATGGTCCCTTCATCCCGAGGTTTTCCGGACAATATGTCAGCGGTGGGGAACACCGGATGTAGATCTGCTAGCATCCAGGTTCAACACGAAAGTGGACAGGTTTGTCTCTTGGACAAGGGATCCCCTAGCGTGCGGCTCGGATGCCCTAGTGTTCCCTTGGGATCAGTTCAAGCTGATATATGCATTCCCACCGCCACAATTGTTACCTCGATTACTCCGCAGAATCAGGGTAGAAAAGAAACCAGTGATTCTGGTGGCTCCAGCGTGGCCCCGAAGAGCATGGTACGCGGAGATTGTAAAAATGTCTGTGGGGAGTCCTTGGACCCTCCCACATCGTCCGGACCTGCTTTCGCAGGGACCGATATACCACCCTTCCTTACCAGCCCTAGGTTTGACGGCCTGGCTATTGAAGCCCACATTCTAAAAAGGAGAGGGCTCTCTAATGCTGTGGTGTCTACCATGATCAATGCCAGGAAACCGGTATCCAGGCAGATCTACTATAGAATCTGGAAGGCGTACATCGCCTGGTGTGAGGCCAGGAAATGGCATCCACGTAAATATGTAATAGGTAGAATTCTGGACTTCCTACAATGGGCTGTAGATAGGAAGCTTGCCTTGAGTACTATCAAAGGTCAGATTTCGGCCTTGTCAATATTTTTTCAAAGGCCCTTGGCTTCGCATTCACTAGTCAAAGCCTTTATACAAGGAGTGATGCGTATTAGTCCTCCGGTTAATATTCCCATATGTCCATGGGATCTAAACTTGGTTCTGTCGGTTCTACAGAAACAACCATTTGAACCATTACAGCATATTTCCTTAGTGCTTCTCACCAGGAAATTGATTTTTCTAGTAGCCATTTGTTCGGCTAAAAGAGTATCGGAATTAGCAGCTATGTCCTGTAAGGAGCCATATCTGGTTATCCATAAGGACAGAGTAGTGTTACGTCCTCATCCAGCCTTTCTTCCTAAGGTGGTATCGAGTTTTCATTTGAACCAAGATGTGGTTCTTCCTTCTTTTTTCCCCAAGCCTACTTCGGTAGAGGAAAAGTTATTGCATTCTTTGGATGTAGTAAGAGCAGTTAAAGCTTATCTAAAAGCCACTGCTCAGATTCGCAGAACGGATACTTTGTTTATTCTGCCGGAAGGCCCCAGAAAGGGTCAGGCAGCGTCAAAATCTACTTTAGCCAAGTGGATTCGACAGGTCATAATACAAGCCTATAGCTTGAGAAGTAGACCGCCTCCGTTCAAAGTTAGGGCGCACTCCACGAGAGCAGTTGGAACTTCATGGGCAGTGCATCACCAGGCCTCCCTGGCTCAAGTCTGTAAGGCCGCAACATGGTCTTCAGTACACACGTTTACTAGGTTCTACCAGGTGGACGTTAGAAGTCAGGAGGATGTCGCCTTTGGGCGCAGTGTGTTGCAGGCCGCAAAAGATCCTCATGTCTGATAGCGCTCAGCTTATATATGGTGTATCCCCCCCCTCATTTGGCATTGCTTTAGGACATCCCATTAGTAATGACTATGTCGCTCTGTGTCCCGTGATGTACGAGAAAGAAAATAGGATTTTTATAACAGCTTACCTGTAAAATCCTTTTCTTGGAGTACATCACGGGACACAGAGCTCCCGCCCCTCTTTGGGGACACTTATTGCTTTGCTACAAAACTGAGGTGCTCCCGGATGGGAGGGGCTTATATAGGGGAGGGTACTTCCGGTTTTGGAAGTTGCCAGTGCCAGCACCTGACGGTAACTATATAACCCATTAGTAATGACTATGTCGCTCTGTGTCCCGTGATGTACTCCAAGAAAAGGATTTTACAGGTAAGCTGTTATAAAAATCCTATTTTTTCCACCCCAAAAATTTTTTTGATCACTTTTATACCTATTACAAGGAACGTAAACATCCCTTGTAATAGGAATATGGCATGACAGGTCCTCTTTACAGTGAGATATGGGGTCAATAAGACCCCACATCTCACCTCTAGGCTGGGAAGCCTGAAAAAAAAACAAAAAAAAAAAACAATCCTGGCTTTGATCGTAGCGGTGAGTCGGTAGAAGCACCGGAGGGCAGCGGGAGGGGGGGACATCCCCTCTCGCCTCCCGTAAGAATGATCAAGCAGCGGAACAGCCGCTATGATTGTTCTTATGGTGTAGGGAATTGCCGGCTGAAAAAGCTGATATCTGAATGATGCCTGTAGCTGCTCCCATCATTCAGATATCCCCGTACAAAGTCAAGGACGTCATATGACGGCCAGCGGGCGGGAAGTGGGCATTGCGGAGTATTGCCGGGCATTGCAGGGCATTGCGGAGTATTGCGGACTATGGCAGGGTATTGCGGAGTATGGCAGGGTATTGCGGAGTATGGCAGGGTATTGCACGGGGTATTGCACAGGGTATTGCAGGGTATTGCAGAGTATTGTGCAGGGTATTGCAGAGTATTGTGCAGGGTATTGCAGAGTATTGCGCAGGGTATTGCAGAGTATTGCACAGGGTATTGCAGAGTATTGCGCAGGGTATTGCAGAGTATTGCGCAGGGTATTGCAGAGTATTGCGCAGGGTATTGCAGAGTATTGTGCAGGGTATTGCAGAGTATTGCGCAGGGTATTGCAGAGTATTGCGCAGGGTATTGCAGAGTATTTTGCAGAGTATTGCGCAGGGTATTGCGCAGGGTATTGCAGAGTATTTTGCAGAGTATTGCGCAGGGTATTGCAGAGTATTGCGCAGGGTATTGCAGAGTATTGCGCAGGGTATTGCAGAGTATTGCGCAGGGTATTGCAGAGTATTTTGCAGGGTATTGCAGAGTATTTTGCAGGGTATTGCAGAGTATTGCGCAGGGTATTTCAGAGTATTGCGCCAGGGTATTGCAGAGTGTTGCGCCAGGGTATTGCAGAGTATTGCGCCAGGGTATTGCAGAGTATTGCACCAGGGTATTGCAGAGTATTTTGCAGAGTATTGGCAGGGTATTTTGCAGAGTATTGGCAGGGTGTATTGCAGAGTATTGGCAGGGTATTGCACCAGGGATGGCTGAGCAGGGATGGATGGATGGTTGGATCTGTGACTGCAATTGTCACAGATCCAGCCCACAGAGCTGCTGCTGCCATCCGCTCCCTCCCCCTCCCCTCTCACACTGTACCGATCGGTACAGAGTGGGGAGGGTGGAACCGGCGTCATCAAATGACGCCGGTCTGTTTACAAGTGATTGCTCCGTCATTTGACGGAGCGATCACTTGGTAAACGGCCGCTATCGGCGGCGATTTACCGCGATTCGTGATCCGCCGGGTCCTCTGGACCCGGCGGTCATGGAGTTTCCCGTGTGCGCGCCCCAGGGGGCGCGCGGGAGCTCGATTCTGGGAGGACGTTATATAACGTCCTCCCAGAGTTAAGCAACCACCTTGTCGACGTTATTTGTCGGCAGGTGGTTGTTAAGTGGTTAAATGAAAGGTTTTGTGCCTGGAGGTCAGCTTTAAAGAAAATACCTACAAACATCACCATAGTTGAGAGTACTCTAATATGCACATCACTTGACAGATTATGCGGTGAAGCTGTTCACTCCCAATCTTTAACCACTTAAGGACCGGAAGGATTTGCCCCCTTAATGACCAGGCCATTTTTTGCGATACGGCACTGCATCGCTTTAACTGACAATTGCGCAGTCGTGCAATATTGCACCAAAACAAAATTGATGTCTTTTTTTCCCCCCACAAATAGAGCTTTCTTTTGGTGGTATTTGATCACCTCTGCGGTTTTTATTTTTTGCGCTATAAACAAAAAAAAGCGAAAATTTTTCCAAAAAAATATATTTTTTACTTTTTGCTATAATAAATATCCAATTTTTTTTCCAAAAAACAAACTTCTTCATCAGTTTAGGCCGATATGTATTCGTCTACATATTTTTGGTAACAAAAAATCGCAATAAGCGTATATTGATTGGTTTGCACAAAAGTTATAGCGTCTTCAAAATAGGGGATAGATTTATGGTATTTTTATTATTATTTTTTTTTTCCCAGTAATGGTGGTGATCTGCGATTTTTAGCGGGACTGCGACATTGTGGCCGACAGATCGGACACTTTTGACACATTTTTGGGACCATTGACATTTATACAGCGATCAGTGTTATAAAAATGCACTGATTACTGTGTAAATGTCACTGGCAGGGAAGGGGTTAACACTAGGGGCGATCAAGGGGTAAATGTGTTCCCTGGGAGGTGTTTCTAACTGTGGGGGGATGGGACTGACTGGAGGAGGAGAGAGATCGCTGTTCCTGATCACTAGATCACTGTCTCTCCTCCCCTGTCAGAACGGGGATCTGTCTGTTTACATTGACAGATCCCGGTTCTGGCTCTCTGTGGAGTGATCGCGGGTGGCCGTCGCACATCGCGCAATGACTCCGGCGTCGAGCCGCAGTCGTGCACGCGCCCCCTAGAGCTATTAAAGCGGCTGGCATACAATGATGATTTGCCCAGGAGAGCCAACCTGCCGCAATACAACTGCGGCGGCTGGTCTTAAAGCAGTTAAGCGGTATTAAACCCAAAACCAAAAATGTCATATATTGCAACCTAATAATTATTAGATCTGGTGGCTGCATTTGTTTGTTTTTTTATATAATCTTAATTAGTATAAAAATTCCCTTTCTGTGACATAACAGTCAAAAACAAAAAGAGGACAAAACAGAAATGCCGAATAGAACAAAGCCACGAAAAATAAAAGACAATAGTACAGAACTGTCCAATCGTGTATCCATGCAATATACAAAATAGTGGGCCCGATTGGCCGTCCAACAGAGAGGCCAAAAGAGACGGAGGCGTCAACTTCTAGGCGTGAGAACATATGAATCATAGCACTATTAAGTTGTCCCCAAGCCCTCTACTAGACACAGGTGGCGTCGTTCGTGGGCAGACACCACCGAGTCGGACAGGTAAGCAAAGCCAAGTGGCTGATACAGTCAAATAATACCGATCCCTAGGATCAAAAACAAAAATAACAAAGAAATAAACAAAGAAGAAAAAAGCACTCATGCAAATTATGTGAGCAAACCTGCATCGATTAGTTCAGATGGATAAAGAGGATTAATAATCATTCTGACAATTACTCTGCCCCTGTCAGAGTGGGTTCTCTTGGTCGTGTGTCAGCATCAGCCCCCTCGACATAGTGAATCTATGTGGCCCATATACCATACCATTTATCATATTTGTCCTTGCATTTTGCCATCCATTCCTCCGCAGCCTTGATATCGTTCACTAAACGGATCCAGTCCGATCGGCTTGGAATTTGGCTATTCTTCCAATAAATGGGGATCAATCTCCTAGCCGCATTCAGAAGATGAGGCAGTATCGACTTTCGATAAAGGCTGAGAGGAATGGTGGGGACATGCAGGAGGAAGCCCATTGGAGAGTCAGGGAGGTCTATGTCTAGTAAACAGTTAATTTGGGTTCTGATGTCTTGCCAAAAAGGGCGTAACTTAGGGCAGTCCCACCACACGTGAAGAAAGGAGCCCCTATGGCCACATTCCCGCCAACAAGCGTCTGAGGAAGTCGGGTAAATTTGTTGGAGCTTAGTGGGGACCCTGTACCACATAGTCAGTACTTTAAAACCATTCTCCTGCATTTTTGTGTCCACCGAAGGCTGCATTCGTTTTTATTTTTTTAGTCATTTTCCCCTCTGTTTTCACCTGGTGATCTGGCGAGTAACACACCTACTGTATTAGAGTACCTACACTCTGGATGAAAGAGCAAAGGGGCATAGCAGACAGCAGCATTGACAGTTTGTGGGGAGGGATGTTTTAGATGTACTGGCAGATTTAAATACTCTAAATAAAAGCTATTTGTAAGTTCTGTCAGTTTTAATAAATTGAGGGGGTTGGTATGGGAATTTGAGGAAGCCAAGGCCTGGTAAGGCCAAGTATTTCCATCCCAGGGGACTTTAAATGAAAAACATGGAATGGTAATGCCATGTGTTTCCATCCCTAATCATTCAAGGAAGGAGCAAAAGGGGGTGGGACTTTGAATGAAGCACGTGTATGCAAGAGCATAAATAGGTAAAACATATGTAATTTATTGCGTACAACAATGTAAACAAGCATAAAAAGTTGGTTTCACACATATCAAATAGTCATAGAGTTTACAGTACGTCATATTACAATGCAAACAAGCATATGAGGTTGATTTCACAGACATCAATATGTCATAGAGTTTATATTGAGTAAAACTAGTAACAAAATTATTCCATAATAGATCATAGTAAAATTCCATAGTTCACCAAGACAAAAATAGAGTAAAAACATAAGAGAGAATAACGCCTGCAGGGCCTATGGCCTCACTGATCCTGTAAAGGTAGATATGGGTAATACTGGAAGTTCTGAGTAATTGGTTAAAAAGAAGCGGCTTCTGGTACTTTGACGCGTTTCACGGCCTCAACGCCGCTCATCAGGAGCAAGCCAATTATCTAAAACAAAAATAATGTAAATGAGTACATAAGCAAAAAAAGCATGGACAAGAATGGGTTATTGGAAACCCCAAATCGAGTGCATGCTGACTTACTAGGGTTCATATACTGATGGTGTGGTGGTCGGGTACCGCAGGCCAACCAGGGGTGCCCCCACCTGGGACAACCCCGTGGGGACGGCCAACAGGCCACCACCAGGTCAGGCGTGGACAGACGAGGCATCCCAGTGTGAAAAATGAGTGGAAAGTAAGAACTCAGATTGAATGGAAAAAGTGCACCAAGATAAAGTCGGGAGGTGCAGGAAAATGAAAGTGGGGGGACAGTGGGTGCACCTTAGTAAGAAGAAACAGGAGTGCAAGGTGGAACCGGCAACCGGAGGCTGCCAGGTGAAGTGTGGGAGAAGATGAAGGGTCAATAGGAGGAAATTGACCAAAGGAAGTGCCGGGACATAAAGGGAAGAAGAAATCATACCAGCGATGGTAATAGGTAGTGAAGAGTTACCTTGGTGCATAGAAACCGGAGAGAAGAGGAGAAGGAATCCCCAAGCTGTATGTGAACCAAAAAATGGGATCCCCGAATGCCCAAGCCACCCGTGGAGGCGCCCATAAATATGCCAACGCGGGACGGCCCACTGATGTCACGCCATGTAGCGAGGTAGGGGGTGGGTCGCCGACGAGCCAGAGAGCTAACTCCGGCCAATCGGCACCTCCATGGCCCCCCACCGCTCACGAGAATGGAAAACCGACTGCAAAGGCGCGACAGCGCCTATAAGACGCCGCACGTCCAGCGGGAGGAGCGTGGCGTTGACGTGCAGTGACGGTGCCTCCGCCCATCCCAACAAGGGAGGGGATCCGCAAAGTACGTCACAGCCTCCGGTCGCTGGTTCCACCTTGCACTCCCATTTCTTCTTACTAAGGTGCACCCACTGTCCCCCCACCTTCACTTTCCTGCACCTCCCGACTTTATCTTGGTGCACTTTTTCCATTCACAGTTCTTACTTTCCACAAATTTTTCACACAGAGACACCTCGTCTGTCCACGCCTGACCTGGTGGTGGCCTGTTGTCCACTGCGGCTCCCGGGTGGGGGCACCCCTGGCTGGCCTGCGGTACCCGACCACCACAACATCAGTATACGGACCCTAGTAAGTCAGCATGCACTCGATTTGGGGTTTCCAATAACCCATTCTTGTCCATGCTTTTTTTGCTTATGTACTCATTTACATTATTTTTGTTTTAGATAATTGGCTTGCTCCTGATGAGCGGCGTTGAGGCTGCGAAATGCGTCGAGCTACCAGAAGCCATTTCTTTTTAACCAATTACTCAGAACTTCCAGTATCACCCATATCTACTTTTACAGGATCAGTGAGGCCATAGGCCCTGCAGGTGTTATTCTCTCTTATGTTTTTACTCTATTTTTGTCTTGGTGAACTATGGAATTTTACTATGATCTATTATGGAATAACTTTGTTATTAGTTTTACTCAATATAAACTCTATGACATATTGATGTCTGTGAAATCAACCTCATATGCTTGTTTGCATTGTAATATGACTTACTGTAAACTCTATGACTATTTGATATCTGTGAAACCAACTTTTTATGCTTGTTTATATTGTTGTACGCAATAAATTCCATATGTTTTACCTATTTATGCTCTTGCATACACGTGCTTCATTCAAAGTCCCATCCCCTTTTGCTCCTTCCTTTTAAGTTCTGTCAGTGGTAAATGGTTTGTCTCAACCCTGTAACTGCCACATCTGCAAGAGAGCTTGTTCTTTTGCAAAACAACAGACATACTGGCAGGATCACCAGGGGAAAATAAGGGAAAGAAAGCCTAAAAGACAAAACTAATGCAGCCATCACATCTAAGAATTGGTACATTGCAATATAATGTTTGCTTTTGGGTTTAATACCACTTTAATTGTAGCTCTATGCTCCATAGCTTTATTATATGTCATATAACATAAAACAGTGAAAGAACTAGGAATTTTATTTTATGTTCTCTCAAGCATCACGTTGACAGGAGGTCTGAGTAGGGAAGCAGGGTGATGTGCTTTAAGGATGACTGAAAGGACCAGATGTACCAAATTAGAATGGTGACTTTTGCATCCATATGGAAAAAAGCCATGGAACATGCTCCAAGACAAGGTCTTATGGTTCAATGTTCTTTTTTGGTCTTAATCAGTCAAATTTAGAAGAATGACACATCCATTGCTTGTTAAAAGTCTTCTTTGTTGCTGGAAAAAAGCTTGGGCATTGTCAAATCCTGCAAATGTCAATGTGTTTTTATTGACTAGGGCACATGTGTCAAACACAAGGCCTGCGGGCTGAATCCAGCCCTCCAGGTCATTTCATGTGGCCCTCGCACCTCTCCTGCAGCTGCGGCAA
This sequence comes from Rana muscosa, assembly GCA_029206835.1. Lineage (NCBI taxonomy): Eukaryota > Metazoa > Chordata > Amphibia > Anura > Ranidae > Rana > Rana muscosa. The sequence continues at coordinate 486,499,958 of CM055117.1, read as the reverse complement.
CCCCCTTGTCTCTGCTCATACCTTGACTCAGCAGTCAACAGCAGAGAGGAGGACATAACTCCTCTGCCAGATCCTGCGCTTCTCTTTGCAGTTTCAGAGAGGCTCATTTCTGTTCAACCCCTACCCTGTCTCAGCAGTCGGCAACAGAGAGGAGGACAGAACTCCTTCTACAGATTCTGTGCTTCTCTGTGCAGCCGCAGCACCCCCTCATCTCCACCTCCCCCTGGTCTCAGCAGTCAGCAGACTCCAGCCCTCCTCTGGTCCTCCTCCATGCTCTGCACTTTCTGCTTACCAGTTTCGCCCCAGGCTTCTTCCCAGAAGTAGCCCAAGGTAAGGGGGTTACAATGTGATGCAAGAACGGGGGAGGGCCTCTTGATATTTGATTGCAGGGAGGCTCTTGGCTTTTAAAATAGGGGGAGTGGGGTGCTCTGGACATCTAGAATTACAGATACATCTGGCCCTTAGAGGGCAACCATAATGCTGATGCAGCCCATGATGAAAGTGAGTTTGACACCCCTGGACTAGGGTAACATTTTTGTAACTTTTGTCTTGTTTTTGCAGATGGAGGTTGAAAACCTGAAGCACCTATCATCCTAGCTGGATTCTTGGGCTGGTCCCACGAGCACACAAAATGATCTGTTGACATCAGTCACCGGTGACAGGTCTATACAACTTCAGATACATACAGTACTTCTGTATGCTTCATTCAGAGGAAAGACACTATTTGACGTAATGAGCTCAGAACATGTGAAACCTCAGAAATTAAAAATTAATAGCACTGCCCCCAAATGTTTACCACATATTACAGTAGTTTAGTACATTTGATTTCATTGTTTCTGTATATTTCTTGAAGCCACATGTCAATAATAGCCCATTTTGGTTCTTGGCCTGTTCCCATCAAGACTTTAAAAAGTGTTGGTTTAAATTCCAGAGCAAGACAGTACCAAACCCAAGATAAATCGCTGTCCACAGACAAAGAAATAAAATATGTTCTGCTTTCCCGTTATCTAAATGGATTGTTTGTATTCTCTTGCAAGTTTTAAGATCATTTTATTTCTGTATGGTTAGTATTGACATTGCACCTAAATATTTGACTACATTTGGAGTGTCCACATGTCACACATCTAAAGCTTAATATAGAAATGGCATTTTCAAGTTTGTATGTTTTAGTATTGTAAGGCCAAATGGAAGCTTTATTTTTAATGTATTTGTTGCACATGACTTGTCACATGATTTTTGGTGCTATATAAATGCTCTGCAGGGGTTTAGTTAAGCCACTCCGATGTTTATATAACTTAGAAAACCCATGCCATGCAATACACACTTTTGAGCATGCTCCTGCCTTGACCCACTGCCTGATAGTAACGGTGGCCATACATTATGCAATTTTCTTGTCCAATTTTCCTTTAGATAAAAAAAAAAACATATACCGTATATACTCGAGTATAAGCCAACCCGAATATAAGCCGAGGCACCTCATTTTACCACAAAAAACTGGGAAAACTTATTGACTTGAGTATAAGCCTAGGGTGTCCATCTGCATGCATCACTGTGCCTCACTTTGTCTCACTGTGTCCATGTGCATGCCTCACTGTGTCCATGTGCATGCCTCACTGTGCCCATGCCTCACTGTGCCCATGCCTCACTGTGCCCATGCCTCACTGTGCCCATGCCTTACTGTGTCCATGACTAGACTGACGTTTAACATGGGAGTCTATAGAAGGGGTGCCTGGCTTTGAAAAATCGGTGCTCCCTGGCCGTAGGTACACCAGACAACAAACTTTGCACACTTATAGAGGAGAAATTGGGCTACATGTGTGCCAAGTTTTGGGTCCAGGAGACCTAGGACCGGTCAGTACCGGGTCCCCAAAATCACCAGAGAAATGACCGTTTAACATGGGAGTCTATGGAAGGGGTGCCCGGATTTGAAAAATCAGTGCTCCCCGGCCGTAGATTCCCCGGACAACAAACTTTGCACACTTGTAGAGGAAGAGTGGGGCTACATGTGTGCCAAGTTTGGGGTTCAGGAGACATACAGCCAGCCGGTACCGTGTCCCCAAATTCCAGGAGATCGGGCGCAAAAAGGTGACTCGAGTATAAGCCGAGGGGGGCATTTTCAGCACAAAAAAATGTGCTGAAAAACTCGGCTTATACTCGAGTATATACGGTAATCTGAGGTCAAACCTAAACACTATCAATTTGTGTGAAGGCAGGCCATTACACCATTGAAGGCAAATCAGAAAGAAATTGAATAGGAGAATTGTATAATGTATGGCCAGCCTTTAAAGAGGAAGTAAACTCTGCTAAAAAAAAAATAATCTAACCCTAAAAAAATTCCCCCCTTCCCTGCAAATAAAGGCATAATGTACTAGTATGCATTGCATACTAGCACATTATATGACATTTACCTGCAAAGGAAGCCTGCGTCGTCCCCGCTGCAGGCTGCATCCATCTTCGCCCATCTTCCTTCCGGGGCCATGGACTCCGGCTCCGATGACATCATCGGCGCAATATACAGTAAATATCTCCTAAATGGTGCACGTTTATGAGATATTTACAGTACCTATAGGTAAGCCTTATTATAGGCTTAGTTATAGGTACAAACATTAGAGGGAGGTTTACAACCTCTTTAAGTCCCGATCTAATGAGAAGGAGCCAGTCAGATTGTCTAATGCTTGAATAATAATGATAACATATACTAAATGAGTCTAACATTCAACTGTTACATAAATACACTGCCGAACCCTTTTTTGTTTTGAATAGCACATGGGAAGTCGAGAACCGTCGTCAACTTTTTATTGCTGTCTACATCCCCATTTGGGATAATTTTCCCTCCTTCCTGTCTATTTAACAGAAAAAATGTGAATTAAAATCTTTCTGTTTCTTGCCTATTTAACAGATGTAAGACAAAACAGGACGGGAGGGGAAATCCCCGCCTAGTCTAAAACTGGAGAGCGCAAAATCTGGTGCAGCTGTGCATGGTAGCCAATCAGCTCCTAACGTCAGCTTTTTCAATTAAACTTTGACAAAATAACCTGGAAGCTGATTGGCTTCTATGCAGAGCTGCACCAGATTACAGTTCCTATCAGAATTATCTTGAACTGTTCTGTCTTCAAAAAATTCAAATCTGATTGCTTGCTTTCGGTTACTGTACTTTGCTTATCTTCACTGATCTCTGTACTGCCTTATAGAATAAAGATGTATATATTCTGTATACATTTTGGTTATATTACCAGTCCAAAAATATAAAAAAAAAAGAACGCTTAATCTTAATTTCTGCAAATCTTGCAATAACTTATTTTTAATAACACATTTCTTTTTTTTCCTCTTTCTTTCTTTACTATGATGTCATCTGGTTGTGATTACTGTCTTGTTGTTTGATACAGCACATGTCTATCATCTTTATTTTAGGGTGTTATTACTCTCTCTGAGATAATCCCATTGCCCTCTGTGCCCTTCTCTCACTGCTGTGATCTGCCCAGTGGTAAGCAGGGTTTACATCATGGGTGTCCAACCTTTGGCCCAACACAAAATCGTAAACTTCCTTTAAAAATGTGTTTACACTTAGTGAACACTTTCGGCCAAAGAAAAATCTAACCATGGGTTATTTACTAAATAATAATAAAAAACAGCATTTTAGCTCGCACAGGATTGGATTATAAAATCAGCAGAGCTTCCCCTCATTTCAGATCTACCCCTCAGATTTACAGCGACTTGCACTTGTAGTGCAAAGTGGATTTGCCTCTCGTAAATAACCCCCAGTGTCTCGTTATGGACTTTCATACATTTTATGTTCCCAAAGAAAAATCTCCCTCTCTTCGCAGTCACGCCTTATTCATGTCATCAGTTTTCGGCAGCACCTATATTTGGGAGCAACTATTTTCAAGGATGAAGCACACAAAGGGCAAAATTAGAACCAAAACATCTGATGAGCACCTTCAGAATTCATTGAGAATTGCTACTACATCCATTCAACCAGATATTGATGTGTTAGTTTATCAAAAACAGTGTCAAATATTGTATTATGCCGCGTACACACAACGGAAATTCCGACAAGAAAAGTCAGACGTGAGCTTTTAGTCGGAAATTCCGACCGTGTGTAGGCTCCATCTGACTTTTTCTGTCGGAATTTCCGCCAACAAAAGATTGAGAGCAGGTTCTCTATTTTTCAGACGGAAAAAGTTTCTTTAGGAAAATCCGCTCATCTGTATGCAATTCCGACGCGCAAAAAAAAAAACCACGCATGCTCAGAATCAAGTGGAAGAGCCGATCTGCCTATTGAACTTCAATGATCTCGGCTCGTCGTACGTCTTGTACGTCACCGCGTTCTTGACGGTTGGATGTTCCGACAAGATTTGTGTGACCGTGTGTGTATGCAACACAAGTTTGAGCCAACATTCCGTCAGAAAAAAAATTCTTGTCGGAATTTCCAATCGTGTGTACGCGGCATATGTTTTGTTCAGATAGGTACATTATCTATGTCAGTGAACGTTAACTTGTGATCTGCCCGACTTTTTCTGCTCATCAGAAATCCTTATTATTAGTGTATTTTATGTGTGGCCCAAGACAATTCCTCTTCTTTAAATGTGGCCCAGGAAGGTGTAAAGGTTGGACACCCCTGGTTTATATCTTTCAGTGTTCCCATCCATCCTCTGAAAAGTTATTCATACACTGAGTCATAGAAAACAATGGCCTTGGCCAGCTTATGGTTGGTCCCAGAGTATGCACAACATTCCTGAAGATACGTCTAATGAACCATTTATAAATGAGGTTTTTACGTTTTTTTTTTTTTTTTTTTACTTTTTTGTAGTATCCAATTTGCTGCTGCATTGGCTAGTCAACCATTCATGCCTAAAATTATGGTAACCAAAGACTGCAGGCAATTCCAGTGTGCCATATAAGAAAAAAATATATATTTTTGTTTGAATTGAGAATTCGACCTCTCACAATGTAAAATGTGCAATGTTTTCAATAAATGTACATTTATTTATTTAGATTTGGTGGTTAAGTGTTTTTTTATGTTTCAATAGTATTGTAATGCTAAATGGAAGTTTATGTTAATGTATTTGTTGCAGTCTGTCAAAAGAGTAATATTGTGAATCTGAAAAACAAATTCAAGTCCTATCTGTACTTCACAGAATATGCAATGGGCAACTTAACCTTAAAGTGTTACTAAACCCAGGACCCTGCATTCACTATATCTAGTCTCCCACAGTACACAGAACATGGAAATGCAATTATCTTAGTAAATATAAACTGCTAAATACCTTTTCTCATCAGCAGTATATAGCAGTTCTTGTGGCTTCTATAAGTGTCCAGCCAAGCATTGGTTGAAGCCTGTAGGAGGAGTTTTCTGACTGTCCTATGATACTGCAAGACCCCTGACTCTCTGTCTGGACAGTGCTGATTGGCCCTGTGCTGATCACACACATCCTCCCAAGAAAAAAACCTCTCCAGCAATACACACTAAACTGAGCATGTGCAGCCTGTCTCCATAGGCTCTGTGTTATCAGGAAATGATCAGGGGACAGTGGAAGAAGGGGAGGATAAGAGAAGCCAGGATCAAACAGCCTTTTACACAATGCGGAGGATTAACCCCTTAGGTTGAATGAATGAATGAATGACTTGTATAGTGCTACACATGCAAACTGAATAGGCGCTTTTTGCAGCCAGTGTCTGCCTGGCTGGTGCGGTCATTTACCCCGTAGGATCTCGACACGCTTGGAACCCACAGTCGTACACACATATATACATGGCCAATTTGTTGGACAAGATCCAATTAACTTACCAGCATGTCTTTGGAGTGTGGGAGGAAACCGGTGTACCCAGAGGAAACCCACGCAGACACAGGGAGAACATGCAAACTCCAGGCAGATGGTGAGAAAGGGAGCCGCTCAGGTGTAGATATCCTCCAAACGACCTCCTCCCAGCAACCAAGGGTGCAAGCAATGCAAGTATGAGCAAAACAGGAAAAGGATTTTTCTGGATAGCAGCACTCCAAGATTTCCTGATGCAAGCATGACAGCATATACGTATGGGAAGGCTCCGCCTCCCTGCCTAATTCAGGACCGGTTATATTATAAAAGTAGGTCTCCTCCCTTCCTGCAGTATTCTCTTTTTTTTCCTCACTGCTACAGCCGGTTATGCTACTGCTAAAAAGCAGAATTTTTATTTTTCCCTCACCTTGCCGGACGCTTCTGGCCAAGCCGCACAGGTTCAAGCCTCTCCTGTGACGAAGCTCCCCGCTGTAAAGGCAGACATGAACGCCTATATGGGGGAGACCCCACCCCCCCTCTCAAGATCCAGGAAGATATGGGGGTGAGGGCATCTGGTCTCTAGGGATTGCTCCTTTTTAATGATGCCATGGATGGACATTCATAGGACATCCTAAATATGGCCAGTAACATGGAATAAGTATTCCTTTTGGCGAATAGGTCTAGAAAGATCTCAGACATCCAAGTGTCAAGCTATAAACTACCTTGTTGCTGAAATTATCAGGCAAAATGGCTCTAGTCTCTTCCTCAACACTATACAAAGGTTGGTATCTTTGCAATCGGGGAAAGAACATCGGCCTTCTGGCATATCCAAACTAAAGTGTTTGAAGTACCAGGAACATTGAAAATAGTCAAGGTTTAAAAGAGACATAGAATTGGCCCTTCTTCTAGGAGAAAAACGATAGACTCATCAGGCCTAACGGCATCGGAAAAAGACAATCACTGTCTAACGAAGACAATCGCAGTGGGGCGGATCAAGTTAGTCAAAGCTTAGATGACTAGGACAAACCCATCAGATGAGGGCAGAGACCGCTCTTCCAGTCTGATTGCGCATGCATTGACGGAACTCCAGAATAGTTCCTCCAGAGTTAATATGTAAACTACAACCTGGTCTACATTCAACACGTTTGGGGGTTCATTCTTGTGGACCCAGCAGTCTTAACTACAATACATCTCAGTCGTTAGTGGGGATAGAGCTAATCCTCTTAAACACTTGAGCAGTACCCACCCTTGTTGTCTGGTGATTTGGTACATCCCATACGTATATGCTGTCATGCTGTGTCAGGAAAAGGGAAAATGTTATACTTACCTGACGGTAATTTTCCTTTCCTGATGCAAGCATGACAGCATATAGGTCCCCTCCCAAAAAATAAATAAAAAATAAAATAAAATAAAAATATCACGAAAATATAATAAAGGCCTTCGCAGTGATACTAAGTTACGAGAATACTGCAGGAAGGGAGGAGACCTACTTTTATAATATAACCGGTCCTGAATTGGGCAGGGAGGCGAGGCCTTCCCATACGTATATGCTGTCATGCTTCCATCAGGAAAGGAAAATTACCGTCAGGTAAGTATAAAATTTTCCCTTTTATTTCAAAAGTCCAGGAATCCAAAGCATACACTGCACATCACGACACACTGATCAAAGATTAGCTGACATGTTTCACATCAAATGATGCTTACTCATAGCTATGGAACCAAGTCCTGTATAAAACTGACAAAATCCTGTGAACAAAGATGACCATGCAGTGCAGATGTGGATCTTCTCATTCATCCTTGTTCACAGGATTTTTTCAGTTTTATACAGGACTTGGTTCTTTTTGTTATTTGTCCGAATATCTGGCAACAGTTGGGACTTGTAAAATATAACACAGTTGTTAACATCTTCAATAGAGACTGAGCCCTGTGTATAATAGTAATAATTTTTTCACCATTTAATGGTGGAATCCAGGGCTGCTGTTAGAAATCATGGGGCCCCGTACAGACTACCTGATGGGGCCCCCTTTAATCCCGCCCTCAACCCCACCCCAGGCCCCTCCCCTGACCCCACCTCTGCAGATTTGTCATCGTTTACATATGCACACACAATCATTATGGTTTATCAGTACAGGGGGACAGAGGCGGTTTAATTTTTTTTTCAATTTTATTTTATTAACAAAAAATGTTTACACTGTGTCTTTCATTTTTTTGTATATCTTTTTTATTTTGCTATCAGAAGTAATGAACAACATCCCTAGTGATAGCATGGGGCAGTGAAAGGTCCCCTTTATGGAGAGATTTGGGGTCTATTAGACCCCATATCTATCCTCTGGCCTCCAAAGCATCTGATCAAACCCAGATCGGTTTGATCAGTTGCTTGTTCAAGCCGATAATTAGACAAGTGCACTGCCAAAAAATTTGTTAGTTTTCGTTTTCGTTTCATTCGTTTTTTTTTTTTTTCGTTTTTCGGGTCATTCGTTATGATCGCAATTCGTAAATTCGTAAATTTGTACATTCGTAAATTTATACATTCGTAAATTTGTACATTCGTAAATTTGTACATTCGTAAATTTATACATTCGTAAATTTGTACATTCGTAAATTTGTACATTCGTAAATTCGTACATTCGTAAATTTATACATTCGTAAATTTATACATTCGTAATTTCGGAAATTTGGAAATTCGATATTTTCGAAAACCCGAAAATTTGAAAATCTGAAAAAATAACTATTAAATTATAGTTGTAATTTCCTTTCAAATTTGGCTGTTAGCGAACGTAACGAATACAAATTTATCTGAAGTTACGCATAACCTGAAATAACAAATGCCGCATCTAAACAAATGGAACGGAACAAATTAATAATAATAATAATAAAACGTTTTTATTATTATTATTGTTATTTATTATTATTAATTCATTACGTTCCATTCGTTTAGATACGGCATTCATTATGTCGGAAAACAATTCGTAACTTCGTTAAGTTCACTAACAGCCAAATTTGAAAGGAAATTACAATACCTATAATTGAATAGTTAGTAATAGTTAAGTTATTAGTTAATTATTATTTCAGATTTCCGAATTTACTAATTTACGATTGTACGAATGTACAAATTTACGAATGTACGAATATTCGGAAATTCGTAAATTCAAATTTACGAATTTACGGATAGTTGTACATTCGTAAATTCGTGCATTGGTAAATTCGTATATTCGTAAATTCGTACATTCGTAAATTTGAATTTACGAATATTCGTTAAAATTCGTTAAATGAGTTTTCGTTAATTCGGATATTTCCGAATTAACGAATTTGTCGAAATTCGTTAAAAACGAATTCGGAACGAAACGAATTGCACATGTCTACCGATAATTTCTCCTGGTTTCTGACAGCCCACAGTGGGAGGAATGACATCAGTTCCACTCACTGTGTCCCAGGAACTGGATGCTGCTGCTCACAGGACCAGATTGCATGGGAGAGCCCAGTAAAGGTGGTGGTGGGACGGTGGTGGAACCCCCTTCCACTGACTGTAAAAGTAATCCAGGGGCTTCTTAGCCACTAAAATTACTTTTTACTTTGTGCAGAATCGCTGGGGCTAAAAAATGATATCTTGCTCATAGCTGTAGCGATGATCAAGATATCACCCTTACAATCCAGCAATGTACCAGTACATCGCTGGACAGGAAGTTGTTAAAAGGAAGTGGTTGGGGGGCATGTTTACTGCCCCCCAAATGCAAGTGTAAAGCAGCATCTCACTGCATCTTCACCAGCATTATGAACATCACGTAGGCAGCACAGTCAGCATGTGTTCTGTCATGGATCTGTCAGTGTCAAATGGCTTTTGGGTTCTGACTTTGGCTGTACTGTGTGTTACAAACTATAAACCAGTACCGCCATAACAAAGTAAGCACCCAACAGCAATATGACACACTGTGACAGATTCATTACAGAGCACATGCTGACTGTGCTGCCTGCGGAAGTATCATAATTCTAAATAAACATACTGTAACTAGCCATGCTGTGTGTAAGCGATACACAGTGAGGATTCTTTCCTTTGTGCTCCACTCACTGTGTGCTCTGCAGCCACGGTGTCCGGGTTCTTGCTCCCTTGTCAGCCACAGAGCCGCCTGTTGCCTCACATCAGTCTCGGCAATCGGCACATGAGGAGTTGAGGACGGGAGGCGGAGCGGAGCGGAGCATCGTAGTATCACTCCGCCAGGGAAGGCAATGAGCAGCAGCGGCCGGGACTAATTAAAAAGCAAGTGCAATGTGCGGTGCGTTTTTATGTTCATCCACCCGAAAAACAAGAAATAGTCCCACCACTGCGCTCACCTCCTGGGCCCCTCTGATGACCTGATGGGGCCCAGGAAAATGTAATTACACCCCCTTCCCTAAGCAAGTAGTAGCGGGGGACGAGTGTGAAGTTTAGAAAGCTCTTTTTTTTATTAGACAGAAATTAATTGTAAAGTTCCCGGGCCCCCCTGTGGAGCTGCTGGGGTCCGGGCCCAGTACAAAAGGGCTGCCTGTACTGCCCTATCAGCGGCCCTGGTGGAATCTTTTCAAGTATTGCGCAGCTTTTTTCTTTCTGTACTATTTATTGTGTATGTCTCACATTTAGGTTGCAGCATCTTAGTTATTGGAGAAGTTAGTTCACCTTCACAATTGGGAATTTTTTCTCATTTCAGACAGCGCAGTATACCCCTCATTTTTTATGTTTTTTTTTTTACTGCCACTAAACGTTATGCCTTTAGTAAATATAAACTGCTAAATACATTTTCTCATAAGCAGTATATAGCAGTCTTGTGGCTTCTATCAGTGTCCGGTGTCTGACAGTTTATGTGTGCATGGACACATAAGCTAACATAGAGGGGCTTTTAGAGGCAGTTAAAAAAAACATCAAATGCCCCTAACAGCAGCTGTAAAAACGTCCGGTGTGCATGAGCCCTTACTGCATATACACATTGATTTTACTGTTGTGGGTTTAGTAACATTTTAAAGCAGGGCTTTTTTTCTCAGACCATAGGTGCAGGAACTCCCTTTTTCCGAGTCACTTGTTTTCTCCGCCCTACCCACCTCCGAGCAACATCCCTTGGTTCCATCCCCTACCCACCTCCCAATACCGCCCCTTTTAGACAATACAGAACCAAGTATCATTTTGTTGTGCTAAGTAATTTGTATGGAATTTGGTTTCCCCTTCAACCAGCATTAATAGATCCCCCTAACAATGTAACACCCACAACAAAATCCCCCCCCCAGGAACAATAGACTCCCGGCAGCATCAACAGATCTCCGCACAGCCAGCATTAATAGACTCTCTGGCAGCCATCAACAATAGACCCCTACCCCAAAAGTAGATCTCCTTCAGCAACAACTGACCCCCCAGCAACAATAGGTCCCCCACCAGCAACACTAGACCTCCTCAGCAACAATAGACCATCCTGCAAAAATAGATCCCCTCCAGCTAGAATAGATCCGCCAGCAGTGAGCATCAATACCCTGCAGCACACCCAGTACCCCTTGACATTACATACAGTCAGTCCCCATGTTCCCGCTGAAAAAAAAGCTGCTTTAAAGTATATCTAAACTCAAGTATACGTTTACCAGTGCTTATACATGATGTCTGCAATCATTTTTCTTTTTTTGGGCTTTATTTTACCTGGGTATTCTGCCAGTACCTACTTCCAATGCCCTCTCACTGTACTCTATCTTTGGAGGACACCCTACATACACATTAAGATGACAAAATATTTAAAATCTGAAGAATATTTCAGACCCCACCCAAAACATCACAATGTGCACTGCACAAAACCTTACAAATCGTGCAAGCGTGTTGCTTAACCACTTCCCTACCCAGCCATAGTCAAATGACGTCCACAGATGGGATCTCCCATCCTGGGTGGACGTCATATGATGTCCTCGGCTTTGTAGGGGGATATCTGAATGATGCCTGCAGCTAGAGGCATCATTCAGATATCCTTTTCTTGGGCCAGCGATTCTGTGTACCATAAGAACGATCATAGCTGGGGTTCCACCGCTTGATCGTTCTTATAGGCGGCGGGAAGGAACATCCCCCCCCTCCCGTCGCCATCTGGTGCTTCTCCGAGCTCTCCCGTGCGATCGGGGACCCGGAGCGAATCTTCCGGCGTCGTTGGTGGGTCACGTGATGAGCATAGAGATGACTGATGACCAGATGGTCACCAGTCATTTCTATGATCGTCGGAGGCCCGGGCGCGATGTGATGACGTCACGCCTGGGCCTCAAATTTAAACAAAGCCGCCATTGCGGCTGTAAGTATGAGATCAGTGAAAAAATTTTCACTGATCTCATACTTTCCAGCCTGGAGGAGAGATGTGGGGTCTTATTGACCCCGCATCTCTCAATAAAGAGAACCTGTCACACACATTCCTATTACAAGGGATGTTTACATTCCTTGTAATAGGAATAAAAGTGATCAAAAAAAAAAAAAGTAAAATCATTGTAAAAAAAGAAATAAATAAGTAAAAAAAAGAAATAAATAATAATAAAAAAAATGTAAAATGCCCCTGTCCCCGGTAGCTCGCGATCAGAAGCGAATGCACACGTAAGTCGCCCACATATGTAAACGCCGTTCAAACCACACATGTGAGGTATCGCGACGTGCGTTAGAGCGCATGCAACAATTCTAGCACTAGACCTCCTCTGTAATTCTAACCTGGTAACCTGTAAAAAAAATTAAAGCGTCGCCTATGGAGATTTTTAAGTACCGAAGTTTGGCGCCATTCCATGAGTGTGCGCAATTTTAAAGCGTGACATGTTAGGTATCTATTTACTCGGCGTAACATCATCTTTCATATTTTCCCCAAAAATTGGGCTAACTTTACTGTTGTGTTATTTTTTAATTCATGAAACCATTTTTTTTTTAAAAAAGGCGTTTGAAAAATTATTGCGCAAATATCGTGCAAGAAAATTTTTTGCAATGACCGTCATTTTATTCCCTAGGGTGTCTGCTAAAAAAACATATATAATGTTTGGGGGTTCTGAGTAATTTTCTAGCAAAAGAATGATGATTTGTACATGTAGGAGAGAAGTGCCAGAATAGGCCCGGTATTGAAGTGGTACAAAAAGCCCTGTATGGAAGTGGTTAACCACTAGCAGTCTGGGGCAATTTCTAAAATTTTCACATACTTGTTGAAATCTGCATTTTTTTTTGCTAGAACATTATTTGGAACTGTTACAAATTATATCTTTTTTTTTCCGAATTTCGGAAGTTACAACTTTTTATGTCAAATTGTATTTTCGCAGCTGTTTATCAAACGCACATTTTCAGGATAAAATACAATCAAATAAATGTAGGTGTATGAAAACACAATATAATACTCAATTTTTTGATCAAATATAAAATATGATGTTGTGTCGAGTAAATAAATACCAAACAAGGTTTAAAATTGCGCCGTGAAATGGTGACAAAATATCGTACCTAAAACTGTCTATAGGTGACACTTTAAAAGCCTTTGCAGGTTAACAGTTTAGCGTTAATTGTGAATTATGGCAGTAGGTGCTTTTAAAGCTTATGGGAGTGCTTTTAAATCTGTTTATATTAATTTTATTTACATTTTTTTTTACTTTTTTTTTAAAATGTTTTGAATTTTTTCATTCAACTTTATTACCTTCACAAGGGGGCAAACAAGAACCTTGTGATAGCTTTGGGAAGGTGAAAGAGACACTTTTTAAAAAAAACAGTACCAGGATCGTGGCTGTAGCTGCACAAATTATTCCATAATATAAAACAATGAAAGAAAATATGTAAAAACACACTATGCAATCTCTTTAAGTGTAAAGAGAAATCTCTTTAAGTGTAAAGAGAGGGAGTTAAGTGTTAAGGGGCCTTCTTAGTGGTTAAAGCGGAGTTCCACCCAAAAATGGAACTTCCGCTTTAAGTACTTGTGACCCCCTAACATGCCACATTTGGCATGTCATTTTTTTTTGGGGGGGGACGGGTACCCAGCTCCCACTTCCTCTCCTGGTGCCGCAGCGCCAAGCGGAAGTTCACCTCGCCCCCTCCCTCCCTGCAATCTTCTGGGACACGTCACAGAAAATTGCCTGGCCATTCACAATGCGCTGTGTGGCTGATGACTGCTTGCCTTCGGGAAAAAAATTGGTGGTGAGGGGGGTAAATATTAGGGGCTAATTTTAAGGGATAGTTTATTATTTTGGTAGGCTAATGTTAGTGGGATCATAGTGGTCTTGCAGTGTATTAAAGCACTTAATTAATAAGAATAATGTCTTTATTCATTAAAGGAGAACTTTGGGGTAGATAGAAAAACAAACATGCATAATCACCTAAATGTCCCACATCAGCTCTAAGCCTGAGAACTGGGCAATCACATGACCACTGGTTGCTCAGTTCTCGGTCGGCTCTGAGCAAAGACAGTCACCGCTCTCTACTCTATCCCTCCAGCGCTCACTGGAGCACCCAACTGGGGAGGGGAACAGCTGGCTCTGGCTCTCTGTGTGCTGAGAGCTGAAGCCAGCTGTGAGTCAGGCAGATGGGTGAATCCCGACTATATGGTCTGGATACGTCCAGAGCCTGGCAGAGCTCTGGGATGTGAGCAGCATGTGAGATCAAACAAAGGAACAGAGAGATATAGAATGTAAGAATGTCTTGTTTAACTATATTGCATTTATTTTATTTTATTTAAAATATGAGTTTAGTATCACTTTAAAACTAAAGCTGGTCATAAACTTGTAGAATTTTACAACGCTTGTTAGATTTTTTAATGGTTAGTAAGGTGAAATTGATGTTCGGTTTTGACCATAAAGAAAAAAAAAAGCAAATTGCATTTTAAGTCAGGAAATTCAATGCCCGTATTGTTAAAAGCAAACAAAATTTTTAGGTACTTTTGAAACAACATTTATTAACATTTTTCGTACCGACATTTGTTAAAAAATCTACCATTTTGTGGCCAACTATAATGTGTATCATCAAATGTCAGAACATACATGTAAGAAGACGTTAACGCACTTTCTGAAAGTCTTTATTTTATTAGCGGAGACACACCCCCACAGGGCACTGCTTGGGCCTGGCAAATGGTTGATCAGGCAATGTATGTTATATGGGGTGAAGGTAGGAGATACTGTATGTCTCACTCCCAATGAAACTAGGGAATGGCACCATATGGAACAAACTGCAGTATATAACAGTGATTTTATAGTTTAGTTTAACACAAATCTGCTTTAAGAAAGCCTGATAGAAAAAAAAAAAAAAAAGAGTATGCTAAACATATATTGCAACTAGACAAGGCCAGCTAGTTCATACAGAGTAATATAAACTATGTACAGTATTGACATGTTGTATGGAGACACCTAATGAAAACTTTTAACATTGCAGTCCTTTTTCAAATCATAAGTTTGCATGTCATTAAACTTGTGCAATGTGTATCATGTTTGCTCGATATAAAGTAAGAAATAAATACACTAGTCTTTTATAGATTTTTTTTAAATGAAAGATTTCCTCATGTTTTTCCATCAAAAAACGATTGTAATATGTGTAATTAGCGTGAAGAAAACTATTTGCCACTATCTATTTTATTACAAAAAAATGTGGATCTAATTGTAAGAAACCTATGATATATTTCTGAAGTATGATCTGTTGTTGTTCTGAAGAAAAATTTTAAGCAGATATCAGAGCTGATAACAGATGTTTTTTAAGGATCAATGTTAAAAATCAGCAGTCCTCAGACTGCATCCCACTGCCATTTGCTTTCCCTTAACCAGTGCTGTAAGGAGGGTCTTTGCCAACTGGTCTCTTGCTTATATGTTGTACTTCACATATCCTCATTGAATGTTCTCAGGAAAATTTCTACTAAGTTAGGGCTGGTATACACGGACCGAAAATCGGTCGATACAACAGGGACCTGCTGAATTTTGCTCCGTGTGGATCACTACCTGTTCAACAGAAGCTGAACATTAGATCCAATCAAAATGAGTGAAATTTTATGTGCCACATCCCAACATTTAATCTATCATCAAAAATTACACTATATTATACAGTACCCAGGTCTCTGGGGAGAGGAGAGGGGAGGAGGGAGGTTCTGGATCCAGGGGGTGCCTGTGTGGAAGGTTTCCCCTGTGTCCCTATTGGAGGGTCTGGTTTCCCCCTCTACACATCTGAGCACGTGTTGGTGGCCATGTTATTACAATGGGTGGTGGTACAAGCATTAATCAATTGTTTTTTTAAAGTGATTGTTGAAAATTGTTGTTCTATTTGGATTGCATGCTATCTAAAGTCTGTATCGGTGGGGACGTGGCCAGCATGGCGGACTGAGTGGACGTGCTTGATGAGCTCTGCTGGGACATAATCCGATATTGACTCCGTTCCTGGGTGGGTTTCTTCATAAATCGGTCCCACCACACCTGTATGCCGTCTAGAACATCCGGAGGCCCGAAAAAGGGCAAAAGGCTGAGGTTTCCTGCAGATACTCCTGCCTTGGTGAGTCCGGCCTGTTCACCGCGCGTGGAGCCTGCGTGCCGACACAGTATGGCGTCGCAGACTGACCAGGAGGAGAGAGCGGCGGTCTCCCCGCCTGGAATCCCGGAGGTGATGGCGGCTATCACGACCTGCCAAGCAGCTATTACTACCTGCCAGACAACACTCACCAACAAGCTTGAAGCTGTGCAGATGGACGTGGGCCTGCTGCGCCAGGATCTGGACAAGATTCGCTCCAGAATCACGGAGGCAGAACACCGGGTGGGAGACGTGGAGGACGCGGTGACAACACACGATGCCTCCATCCAGACTCTGCTGACCAAGGTAAAGGCACTTGAATACCGGGCAGAGGACGCCGAAAATCGTAGTAGGCGCAACAACATACGCGTTGTTGGCATCCCGGAGGGGGTAGAGGGGTGTAATCCTACAGCCTTCATGGAAGACCTTCTCAAGACCCTCTTTCCTGCGGCCCAACTATCCCCCTACTTCACGGTGGAAAGGGCGCACCGTGTGCCGCCAAGGCCTGGTCCGGAGGGGGCCCCCCCCCCGCACCTTCATTCTCCGCCTGCTAAATTTCCGGGATAGGGATGAGCTGCTGCGTGCTGCGGGCCTGGCAGGCAATCTCCCCTATCGAAACACCAGGCTGATGTTCTTCCCGGATTACTCAATGGAGACACAGAGGCTGCGGCGCTCCTTTGATGGAGTGAAAATGGCTCTCCGGAAGAAGGGAATTAGCTACAGCATTATGTTTCCGGCGAAACTGCGGGTGATAGATGGTAAGACTGTGAGAATCTTTACTAATCCCAAAGATGCAGGTACATGGCTGGAGACCCTGCCTCCATAAGGAATTGACTTCTCTGGTTACCTAGGGAGGAGATGGGGGTTTTTTTTTTTTTCTCCTTCCTGCTCCTCTGGATGTCTGTTCTCACTAGCCTTTTGCTGGGTCGCTCTCTGGAGGTCGGTGACTTTGCTATATGCCATGTGTGCTGTTATATAGGTCGAGACTGATGCTACCCGCCTGTGCTCATATTATATGTTTTCCCAGGTGGGACATTGAGACTCCCACCCTGCCATTCCGGTGGAGTGCCCCTTAACAGCTGCTTTATGCTCTACCCAGGTTTTCTCCAAAAAAAAAAAAAAAAATTCTATTTTTTTTTTTTCTTATTTTGTTATTTTAATTGTTTTTCTCCCAGCAACTCAGTCCAGAAGACACAAACTTAAGTATTCTTCTCTCTTTAACTTTTTGTTCTATGCAGATCATTGGTATTGACTAAATGAGCCGTTCTGCTGCGGCTCACGCCTCCCAATCTACTCAAGATTTAGTCATTTGACTTTTTTTTTTTGTTAGGGGAAATATGTGCGCCTCCATGTTAGGGGGACACGGGGTGGGGGGTAGGGGTTGGACGACCGTTGTTGTCTGGGCCTCTATGGGTTTATGGGTCACTTTGTTCTTTGTTCATTTGCACAGTTGGTTGGTCTTTACTGTATTTAATCTGTTTTATGAGCCCTTGATATGTTGCATGGGTTCTCTGGGGGGGGGGGGGGGGGGCGGCGCTTTATAGCCCTGCTTTTCTTGGCAACTGCGCTGTTGGGTGCGGGAGCACTGCACCCTCTCAGGGAATCATGGCTAGGAGATGTGAGATGTACTCCTCTGATCATACTACTATTACCTGATGGCTAATTTTAAGGTACTATCGTGGAATGTCAGGGGCCTCAATTCCGCTATTAAGCGGTCGCTGGTGTTCAAATTTATACGACAACATAATCCCCAAATCTGTATACTGCAGGAGACACATTTGGTGGGCTCCAGGGTCCTGGGGCTGAGGCGGGCCTGGGTGGGGGCGCATTACCACGCCTCCTACTCTAACTATGCTAGGGGAGTAAGTATCCTTGTGCACCGATCTTTGCCCTTCAGGCTGCAGGAGGTCCGGACTGACCCTGATGGTAGGTTTGTTCTCCTGCATGCCTCAATAGCGGATGTCCCTTATGTCATTGTCGGACTCTATCTGCCTCCACCTGCGGATCCAACCTTACTCCACTCGGTGATGCAGATGACGGTTCAGTATGGGGTGGATAGGGTGCTGCTGGTAGGGGACTTCAACATGGTTATGTCAGAGATCCGCGATAGGCTCCGGCCCTCATCTACCCCTAATTCAGGGTTGTCCCTCTGGGCATCCACCTTTAATATGACGGACCTCTGGCGCCATTTCCACCCCTCTGACTCTCAGTATACCTGTCTCTCCTCTACTTACCGCACGTTATCTCGTATAGACCTGGCGTTTGCCTTCGTCGGTCTCCTTGGAGGGGTGGCCTCGACTGAGATCCTCTCTCGCGGCGTGTCTGATCATGCTCCGTTGTTGGTCTCGGTCGGTGTCGCTTCTTCCCGGGGCCGAGGGGTCTGGAGACTTTCTAGATACTGGGTGTCAGATCCAGAGATTCAAGAGGAACTACCCGATGAGATCTGTAGCTTTTGGTTGCAAAATGTTGAGTCCACAGGTCCATTGATACTCTGGGACTCATTTAAGGCCTGGTTGCGGGGAACATATATTAATAAGATTGCTGCTAGACGGAAGGGATCTGTGCAGGCTCTGCAGCAGTTAGAGACAGAGGCCCTCTCGCGTGAGAGGGTATATACACAGTCACCTAATGCGGACACTTACCAAGCCTGGCAACACACCCTGAGGGAGTTATCCTTGATGAGAGTAGACAACACAAAGAAGTCCATGCTAGAGGGTGCTCAAAGAATATTTGAGTTTGGGGATAAAAATGGCAGGCTCTTGGCCTGGCTGGCCAGGGGACAGCATGCTACTACTCACGTGGGCAGACTCAGAGATGCGGACGGCACGCTACTGACGACCCCTGACTCCATTTGCTCTAGGTTCTTCCGTTTCTATCAGGATCTATATTCCACTAGGGTGACGTACACTAACACTGACTTGTATGACTTTTTAGATAAGATTCCCCTCCCCACGCTTGACCCGATCAGGAGTAGGGATTTGGATAGAGACATTACTTTAGAGGAGGTGCAGGCAGCTCTGGGTAGTATGCAGTCGGGGAAGGCCCCTGGGCTGGATGGTATACCCACTGAATTTTATTCGGAGCATCAGGACTTGTTAGCACCTAGGCTAACTACTCTCTTTAAGGAATTCTTAGCGATAGGTTCCCTTCCTGAGTCGATGGCCGATGCCGTGGTGGTGCTGGTGCCCAAGCCTGGTAAGGATACAGAGGAATGTGGTTCATACAGACCCATCTCTCTTATCAACGCTGACGCCAAGTTGCTGGCCAAAATTCTTGCCTTACGTTTGATCACGGTGTTGGAAGATCTGATCCACCCGGATCAGACAGGATTCATGCCGGGTAAAGGCACGGACATCAACATCCGCAGGCTATTTCTTAACTTGGACCACTCTCATGATAATGGAGGCACTCGAGTCATAGCCTCTCTGGATGCAGAGAAGGCTTTTGACTCAGTGGAATGGGGGTACCTGTGGGAAGTGTTGAGGCGCTATGGGTTTGGGCCACAGTTCCTTAAGTGGTTGGGAATGCTATATGGGTCCCCTAGAGCCAGAGTCCAGGCAAATGGGACACTGTCTGAGTTTTTCCTCCTCCAGAGGGGCACCCGGCAGGGTTGCCCCTTGTCGCCCAGCTTGTTTGCCTTGGCCCTTGAGCCACTGGCGACCATGATTAGGGAGTCGTCCGCGGTTCATGGCCTCCGAGTGGGCCAGCTGGAGGAGAGAATTTCCCTTTATGCTGACGACACCTTGCTTTACTTACAGGATGCAGATGCTTCTCTGCAGGCAGCTCTGCAGATCTTTGAGGAATTTGGCCGCTTCTCGGGGGTTAGGATTAACTGGTCGAAATCAGTCCTGTTCCCGCTAGACCCTAGGTCCCAGAGTGAGGCCGCTCATACCCCGCTGCTATGGGTCGAGGAGTTCAAATACCTCGGAATTGTGGTGTCGAGGGACTTACGGGACTTTCGCCGCCTCAATTTGGCCCCCCTTGTCGGAAGACTCAAGGAACATTGTAGCAGATGGAGGGATTTGCCCCTCAACTTGCTCGGTCGCATAAACATATTAAAAATGATGTTTCTACCCAGATTTACATATATGTTTCGGAACTGCCCGATTTGGCTCCCTGGCTCATTCTTTAAAGAAATAGATGTTTGTATAGGCTCCTTTATCTGGAGGGGATCCTCGCCTAGGTTGGCGAGGTCCACCTTGCAGCTTCCAGTCCGCTGTGGGGGGCTCGCGCTCCCCAACCTACTGGTATACTATTGGGCAGCAATTCTGGTCACAGTTCATTGGTGGTTTGTGCAGTCCAGGTCAAACGCGGCTGCCTGTTTGGAGGCCGCTATCTTGGGCTCGCTTCGGGAGCTGGGGAACCTAGTATATCGAGGTGTGGCTGCATATCCATTTCTTCCAGGGCCCACCAAGACTACTCTCAAAATTTGGACCATTGCTCGTAAGAGATTTATGCGACCTAACTATTATTCTCCGCTTTGTCCCTTGTGGGGTAACCCCTCCCTCCCCCAATTCCGGACGATTCCTGACCCGCACCTATGGGCTGGTTATGGCATTAAGACCCTACAGAATGTCTTTCGCTCTGGAGAGCTGCTGTCCTTCCAGGAGCTGGCTGTTCGATATGGGCTACCGGAGCGGATGTTGTTCAGGTATTATCAACTAAGGCATGCAGCTAGGGCCCAGTTTCCCTTGCCTATTAGCTTGGAGCCAGATCCTATTGAGTGATTGTTAGCTCGGGGGGTTCTTCGGAAAGCGCTCTCTGCTCTCTATCTTGCCCTATTAGTAGTTGACTCACCTAGGATTGACGCTCTTTGGGGTAAATGGCTGACTGATATACCTAGCCTAGACAGAGCTACGTGGGAGGAGTGTTTTGAGGATGGATCAAAACTGATGATATCCTCCAGAGATAAACTACTACAGACCAAATTTATACACCGTATTTACTATACGCCTCAGAGACTGCACGGGATATACCCAGAGAGATCCCCTAATTGCCCGAAATGTCACACTTCTGTTGGTACGTTCATTCACATGTTCTGGACCTGCCCCTTGGTGGCGGAGTTCTGGGCTAAGGTCTTTGAATGTATCAATATCCGTCTGGCTTTGTCTGTACCGATGACGCCTGAACTGGCCCTACTTGGGATACACGATGATGATCAGAGACCCAGATACACAAAGTTATTGATATCTATGTTGTTATTTTATGCTAAAAAAGAAATTCTTAAGCAATGGTCCTCCCCTGCCCCCCCCCCCCAGGGTGGACTCCTGGGACTCCTCGGTTAATGCGATCCTGCCAATGTATAAGCTGACATATGTTAGCAGAGGATGTCCCAAGAAATTTGACCGGGTCTGGCTTCCCTGGGTTCAGTAGGTTTAGAATGTTTTCTTTACTGCTTGAAAGAAAAGTCCGTATTGGATTATGCTTTTCTTGACTTTATGTTTCTTTTTTTTTTTTTTTATGGACATTGATATTTGTATTGCTGAAGACTATTGCTTCTCGTCATGTATTGTGTGTGGAGGATGTCTGTATATCTCTTGTTACTTGATATCTTCTAAATAAAGACCAACCTTTCTTGTAAAAGTCTGTATCGGTGGCTCCTGATGAAGTGGACAATGTCCAGGAAACGCGCCGAGCCTTACAGACTACTACATGCGGATACATCATACTGTCAATTGTGGCCTTTTGATGGTTTTGTATTTTATTAGGATACACAACAAATTTTCTGTGCAATAAGAGTATATACTCTTTTAAAAAAAATGAATTAATAAAATTTGTTTTAACAGAAAATAAATGTTATGCCTCAAAAGTCCTATGCCGATACCAGAAGCTGAACATTAGACCGTCTTCTGTGGAACGGTCCTGCTGGAAAACTAGCATTGGATTGGCAGTTGCAGTTAATGGCTGAAGTGTTTGTTGGAGGGCAGGGTCATCTGTGCCCGTGCACGTGGAGGTACATGTTGTGCAGAGAGCTCTCTTCAATGCCCAGGACCAGGCAGAGACTGGGGTCATGTAAAGAATCTAACATTAAGGCTGTTCCCTGACTTAAAGATGAGCTTTCACTCTGTGCAGTAATAAAATATAGCATTCCTCGGAAAAAACGACTTGTCTCATGTCACTCCACACTGGGGCTGATTTGCTAAAACTGGAGAGTGCAAAATATGGTGCAGCTGTACACGGTAGCCAATCAGCTTCTAACTTCAACTTGTTCAATTAAACTTTGACAAGAAAATCTGGTGGCTGATTGGTTTCTATGCAGAGCTGCACCTGATTTTGCACTCTCCAGTTTTAGTAAATCCCCCCAACTGTAACTTGTATGTTTGCATTAGGATAGACGTGCTGAGCCTGCACCCACTCCACCAGTCCAGTGTACCTCTGTTACCTCACTCCCAGTAACAGAAAGAGCACATAGCGTGGACCTCACTCGTGTTCTCACTTAACTATTCCCTTCCCATACCTCGTGACCAGGCCGTAGCTCTCCTCCATTAATGAGCTTCCCAGAGGGGGTTATCTAATGCAGGGGGGAGCTGCAAGCGCCGCCTTGGGACCCCAGAACAGGAAGATTGGGGCAACTCTGTGCAAAATGAAATGCACAGTGGAGGTAAGTATGATATGTTTTTTAACCACTTGAGACCCACGCTATAGACGAAAGACGTCTGCAGCGCGGCTCTCAAGTGCCGGGTGGACGTCCCTGGACGTCCTGCTGTTTTCATTCCCCCTGCGCGCCACCGAGGGCGCGCGGCGGGGAACAGCTGTGCCCCGCCGCGTCACGTGTTGCTGATGCGCGTGCCTGGCGGCCGCCATGTCTGCCAGGTGCACGCGATCGGCTGTTACAGAGGCAGGACATGGATCTCTGCGTGTAAACACAGAGATCCACGTCCTGTCAGGGAGAGGAGACCGATGGTGTGTCCCTTGTACATAAGGACACAGCTCGGTCACCTCCCCCAGTCAGTCCCCTCCCCCCACACAGTTAGAATCACACCCTGGGAACATATTTAACCCCTTGATCCCCCCTAGTGTTAACCCTTTCCCTGACAGTCACATTTATACAGTAATCAATGCATATTTATAGCACTGTTCGCTGTATAAATGTGAATGGTCCCAAAAAAGTGTCAAAAGTGTCTGATGTGTCCGCCGCAATATCGCAGGCCTGACAAAAATTGCAGATTACTAGTAAAAAAAAAAAAAATATAATAAAAATGTCATAAATCTATCCCATATTTTGTAGGTGCTAAAACTTTTGCGCAAACCAATCACTATAGGCTTATTGCAATTTTTGTTTACCAAAAATATGTAGAAGAATACGTATCGGCCTAAACTGAGAAAAAAAAAAGTAAAAAAAATAAAAATAAATTGGGATATTATTATAGCAAAAAGTAAAAAAATATTGTGTTTTTTTTAAAAATTTCAGTTTTTTTTTTGTTTATAGCACAAAAAATAAAAACCGCAGAGGTGATCAAATACCACCAAAAGAAAGCTCTATTTGTGGGAAAAAAATTATAAAAATATCATTTTGGTACAGCGTTGTATGACCGCGCAATTGTCATTCAAAATGCGTCAGCGCTGAAAGCTGACAATTGGTCTGGGTACGAAGGGGGTTTAAGTGCCCAGTAAGCAAGTGGTTAAAAAAAAAAAAAAAACACAAACCTTTAGTGTCTCTTTAACCACTTCCTATGAGAATTTTTTTTTTTTGGGGGGGGGGGGGGGATTTGAGGAAACAAAGAAACCACCATATAGGAAAGACTGTCTTTAAGTGTCAATGAAATGTTTAATGTTTTTATGGAATTTGAAAATTTAATAAAGAGAAATTAATGAAAGGTAGGTGAGCTAAAACTTGACTGTGGTGCATTTCCCATGCATCTTCACATATTCCTTACTGTGAGGAGAGAAATCATAGTTTCATAGTAGGTAAGGTTGAATAAAGTCTCCAGTCCATCTAGCCATACCTGTGTGACCGTGTGTGTGTGTGTATATGTCTCTCCCACTTCCCATATCCCTGTATTTTGTGTTCAGGTGTTCACATTATAGGTAAAGTAAAACTAAAGGATACATTTTTTTTTATTATTTGGATAGAGTAAGAGAGGGTATAACTCCTGTCAGGTTTTTTCCCCCATCTGTGTCCCATTGACGATATTTCCCTTCACTTCCTGTCCCATAGTCAAAACAGGAAGTAAGGAAATCCCTGGTTGTCACCAAAACCAATGTCCCCATGGAAGATTTCCTTAATTTTTCTGTTCTGGTGACAACTCAAAATTTTGAGTTTTTGTTTTCACTTTGGGTGATAACAGTAAACAGGACAAATAGAAAGGGCGAATTTCCCTAACAGAGACTCAGACAGCAATAAAAAACATGACAGGTGTTATAAAGCCTCTCCTCTCTAGCCAAAACAAACAAAAAAACAGTTATACTTTATCATTTCTTTACAAACATGCAAACCTGCTTAGTTAGAAAAGGTTGCAACAATTACGCCACACATCTCATTGTCTGATTGTCATTGTGATTAGTTGTTCTTTGGTATATTTTCTATGATTAACTGTGGTACACACCTTATCCCAAATGGCGTCTGTAAAAAAAAGGACCTGCACTTCCAGGTCTGGGGCACGCACATGTGCCACCGGCGACCTGCTCCCGCTGTGATTGAACATTTGGATTGGATGGGACATCAGCAGGTCGTTCGCGACACAAGCAGAACAGCAGTCTGTTGTCTATGCAAACAAGGCAGACTGCCGTTCTGTCAGTAGGACACGGATCTCTTCCTTCCTATAGTCCAAGCACCTCCCAAACAGTAACCAAGCACAGGTTAGGCATACAGTTAACCCCTCGATCGCCCCTGATGTTAACCCCTTCCCAGCCAGTGTCATTAGTCCAGTGACAGTGCATATTTTTAGCACTGATCACTGTATTAGTGTCACTGGTTCCCCAAAAAGTTTTAAAAGTGTCACTTAGTGTCCGATTTGTCTGCCGCAATGTCGCAGTCCCACTATAAGTCACTGATCACCACCATTACTAGTAAAAAAAAAAAAAAATATTTTTAAATTCCATAAACATATATTATGGTTTGTAAATGCTATAACTTTTGCGCAAAAAAAATCAATATACGCTTATTGGGATTTTGTTTATCAAAAATATGTAGCAGAATACATATTGGCCTAAATTTATGAAGAAATTAGATTTTAATTTATTTTTTATTGGGTTTTTTTTTTAGCAGAAAGTAAAAAAATATATAGTTGTTTTTTTTCAAAACTGTCTGCCTTTTTTTGTTTATTGCGCAAAAAAATAAATAAATGCAAAGGTGATCAAATACCACCAAAATTAAGCTCTATTTGTGGGAAAAAAAAGGACATAATACATTTTTTTAGGTACAGCGTCGCACGACCTCGCAATTGTGACGCTGTGCCGTATCGCAAAAAGTGGCCTGGTCATGAAGGGGGGTAAACCTTCTGGAGCTGAAGTGGTTAACCTACTTCTACATTCTGCTCACAGGAAAAAATAATGTGGACCTCCAACTAATTTGTCTTTATTCTTTCCAGTACCACTGGGATTAGATGGAATACCGATCACTTTGATTCTTACAACATATTTTGCTGCACCGTCTCCATTAGCTACTCAAACACTGCATAGCCACCTGAACACCAACCACTTAGCCTTCAATTGCAAAAAACCTTTGAAAGTTGGATGTCAGGGTGCATGGCATACCAACAAACAGGAGCTTAAAATTTAACGAGTGGTGGTGCATCCATAAAGGGCGCACAGGCGCCACCCCCTCTCTCCTGCACCTGTCTATCACCATAGATAGATTCATGCATTAGATGAATCTATCTATGGTCGCCGCCGGGCACCTGAATTACAGCTGCGGGGTATTTTTTGGAAGCACCTGATTAGAGCCATAGGCTCTAATAGGCGTCCAAAACAGTGAACAGCGGGCGCCATGCTGGGCGTTCGCTGTTCACTCAGCCGCCCTGTCAGCCAATCAGGTAGCCGGGTCTGTTACCTGTCACCTGATTGGCTGAAACGACAGGCGCTGTGATTGGATGCCACCTATCAGGCGTCCAATCATAGGACAGGGTGGGCGGAAGTAGACATCGAGGACAGGCGGGGGCACAGTGGCAGCATTTAATGGGCACAGTGGCAGCGTTTGGGGCACAGTGGCAGCGTTTAATGGGCACAGTGGCAGCATTTGGGGCACAGTGGCAGCATTTAATGGGCACAGTGGCAGCATTTGGGGCACAGTGGCAGAATTTGATGGGCACAGTGGCAGCGTTTGATGGCACAGTGGCAGCGTTTGGGGCACAGTGGCAACATTTGGGGCACAGTGGCAGCATTTAATAGGCACAGTGGCAGCATTTGGGGCACAGTGGCAGTATTTGGGGGAACAGTGGCAGCATTTAATGGGCACAGTGGCAGAATTTGGGGCACAGTGGCAGCGTTTGATGGGCACAGTGGCTGCGTTTGATGGCACAGTGGCAGCGTTTGATGGGCACAGTGGCTGCGTTTGATGGCACAGTGGCAGCTTTTGATGGCACAGTGGCTGCGTTTTATGGGCAAAGTGGCTGCATTTGATGGCACAGTGGCAGATTTTGATGGCACAGTGGCTGCGTTTGATGGCACAGTGGCTGCGTTTGGTACAGTGGCTGCGTTTGATGGGTACAGTGAGGCTGCAATTGATGTGTTTTTTTTTCAGAATCTTTTAGTTTGTTTGCACCCTCCCAAAAATTTGGAGCACCAGCCGCCACTGAATATAACTAAAGGCAATACTTTTTTGGGGATGGATTGGAGAGGGATTAGAACAATTTCCAGACTTTTACTGCCAAATGTGGCCCTGTTAAGGAGATTCACCCTCTCTATTTGTCCCGTATACTTTTTTTGAAAGTGAATGTAAAAGAAAATGCTAGATTTTGGGTTGACACTAGTGACCCTGGTGACAACCAGGGATTCCTTCATTTTGGAGGGATTCCCTTGCTTCCTGTTTAGGTTGTGGGACAGGAAATGAAAGGAAATTGCTCCAACAGGATACGGCTGGCAAAAAAGAAACTTTATTTTAAAAAAGTGTGCCTTTAGTTCTAATTTAATCTGGAATAGGACAAACGCTCAAAAGGACAGTCACCAGTCAGGGACAGACGCATGGTCTATGTAATCTCAAGGACAATGCTACAGCGGTGCAGCCCTCCTCAGACAGGGGAATCCAACAAAAAACTGCAAAAGAACACAATTGTTGGGTCATCTGTTGCCACGTTGATTGACCATCAGAGAGTGTCATGCGCATTGCTTTTGTTGTTTGTGTGTATTTATTTGGCTGTTTGGTTTCCTTTAATAAACCTTGGGTAATGCACTAGGCGTTTGCGCCCCCTTTTGTGTTCTTCTACTTTAATCTGGATTTGGAGACAAATTGAAGCACCATGTACAGTTCCAAGAGCTCTACAGGGACACAGGAATGACTTGTTAGTACCATGCTGTCCATGAGCCTTATTATTATTATACAGGATTTATATAGCGCCAACAGTTTACGCAGCGCTTTACAATAAAAAAGGGAGACAATACAGTTACAATACAATAAAATACAAGATGATTAAGAGGGCCCTGCTCAGAAGAGCTTACAATCTAATAGCTTATGATTCCAAGCCAGTGTGATATAGCATATCAAGGGTAGGGCTTTGATGCCCTCGACTGACAAGGTTATATGATACTGGGTGTTAGTATTTTTTTTCATTTCAGGTCTGCCTAGCAATGGATTTATTATTCATTTTAGAATTATGGAGTTAGGCCAAGTAAGGTGATCTACCATTCCAGATGTGGAATTGGAGAACAGGCTCAGGAACAGGATGAGCTTTTCTCTAAAATCATAAAGGTGCGGACAAGTCATTGGCTGACAGAAAATGGCAATGGGCAAACAAAAAAAAAGTGGAATTACTCTTCATACCCTACAAGTGCGTGTGACAATAATTGACAGTAGCTATACATTGCTAGATCATATATGAGATTTTCGTTTCTACTGTGACTTTCTGAAGGACCCAGCCAGATGAGCAACATTGGTGTTTCTTTTGCAACTCGTTTGAGGGAAACACAGTCATTGCCTCACACCACTTCCTCTTCTTAACCTGGAAAAAAGCAGAACATTGGTACAGCATCCTCATTTATCTAGTACTGGAGTACTTTAAAGACATTATCTTTAGACAGCAGAGAATGGCATATGTGAGACAGCCAAGTAAATTGTACATCATGTTCCTGCCTGTGGTTTACATATGATGTTTACTTAGCAAGTATCCTGCTGTTACACCTTAAAGTTTTAGGGAGACAACTGTTATACAGTAAATGGGGGGTACTAGTGCGCAAACCAAAAATGATTAAATAAAACTAGCAAGTAGCTGCCAACATCAATGGTTAAAAAATAATGAAAAATAAAAGGAATGTGGCGCTTACTAAATAATGAAATTACATATAGCCTCACATATGTATATAATTAAAGTGCATACAGTACAAAAAACATGTGAAATCTTCTGAAAAAATATATATGAATCAAAGTGACATCAATAAACATGTGTAATTTTAGCAAAAATTGTGCAAAATAGCAATATAATAATTCCAAGAATAATGTGCAAAAAATGTGCAAAAAATAGTCCCATTAAAGGTGCAAATAGTAGCATGTAGATATATCCAATAGTGCAAACAACATTTATCAAGATAAAGGGCAAGTGCCAAATTTCCAGTAAATTTCAACCATCCAATGTGCGCGAATGGTTTGCCCCAGCCTCTCACCTCATACAGGCCAGAAAACAAGCCTCTCTGGTACAATACTGGTTCCACAACAAACGATCGGTTTCCAGGGCATCCAAGATCGAATAATACTTTCTGCTGCAATTTCTGACAATGTCTCCTCTCTACTTTGTTTGCACTATTGGATATATCTACATGCTACTATTTTCACCTTTAATGGGACAATTTTTTGGACATTATTCTTGGAATTATTATATTGCTATTTTGCACAATGTTTGCTAAAATTGCACATGTTTATTGGAAGCACTTTGATTCAAATATATTTTTTCTGAAGATTTTGTACTGTATGCACTTTATTACATATGAATTATATACATATATGAGGCTATATGTAATTTATGAGGATTAATTATTAAGTAAGTGCCACATTCCTTTTATTTTTCAACTGTTATACAGTGCTTAAGGGACCAATTTACCACAAAGCCAAAAATGTTTACATTCTATGCATCAAGCAAAAGAGCTATAAATACATATACAATACATAACGTGGGTGTATAATGTCATTTAGCAGGTAAGTTATCAAAAAGAAAGTCACATGAAAGAAACATTTTATGATACATAATAACTCAAAAATGTAACGAAAACTTTAAAACAGCATGAATATAGCATCCGCAATTTAACCACTTCAGCCCCGGAAGAATTTACCCCCTTCCTGACCAGGCCATTTTTTGCAATATGGCACTGCGTCGCAATAACTGACAAGTGCTTTGGATTACAAGCATGTTTCTGGAACGAATTATGCTCGCAATCCAAGGTTTTACTGTACTGACTAGACTGGTGCAATAGAAGGTGGCCAAGAAAGTTAAGTGTATCTAAACCCAAAACCAAAAATGTAAAGTATTGCAGATTACTTGAGCTTGGTTCGGTGGCTCCATATGTTTTCTCCTTTCAAGCTTCTTTAACCATTTAAAGACCGGAATGATTTGCCCTCTTAATGACCATGCCATTTTTTGTGATCCGGCACTGCGTCTATTTAACTGACAATTGCGCGGCCGTGTGTCGCTGTACCCAAACAAAATTTCCGTCTTTTTTTCCCCACAAATAGAGCTTCCTTTTGGTGGTATTTGATCACCTCTGCGTTTATTTTTTGCGCTATAAACAAAAGAAGAGCGACAATTTAGAAAATAACACAAAGGGGGTTATTTACGAAAGGCAAATCCACTTTGCACTATAAGTGCACTTGAAAGTGCACTTGTAAGTGCAGTCGCTGTAGATCTGAGGGGAAGATCTGAAATGAGGGGAAGCTCTGCTGATTTTATCATCCAATCATGTGCAAGCAAAAATGCTGTTTTTTATTTTCCTTGCATGTCCCCCTCAGATCTTAAGCGACTGCACTTGAAAGTTGCAAAGTGGATTTGCCTTTCGTAAACAACCCCCAATATCTTTTACCTTTTGCTATAATAAATATCCCAATTTTTAAAAAAAATAAAAATAATTTTCCTCAGTTTAGGCCCATATGTATTCTTCTACATATTTTTGGTAAACAAAAAATCACAATTGGAGTATATTGATTGGTTTGCGCAAAAGTTATAGCGTCTACAAAATAGGGGATAGATTTATGGCATTTTTATTATTATAATTTTTTTTTACTAGTAATGATCTGTGATTTTTATCAGGACTGCGATATTGCGGAGGACACATTGGACACTTTTGACACATTTTTGGGGCCATTAACATTTATACAGCGATCAGTGCTATAAAAATGCACTAATTACTATATAAATGTCACTTGCAGGGAAGGGGTTAACACTAGGGGGCGATCAAGGGGTTAACTGTGTTCCCTAGGTGTGTTCTAACGGTGGGGGGGGGGGGGGGGACTGACTAGGGGACTTATGCTGGCCATACACTATACCAGGGATATGCAATTAGCGGACCTCCAGCTGTTGCCAAACTACAAGTCCCATCATGCCTCTGCCTCTGGGTGTCATGCTTGATGCTGTCAGAGTCTCGCTATGCCTCATGGGACTTGTAGTTTGGCAACAGCTGGAGGTCCACTAATTGCATATCCCTGCACTATACGAAAAATCGGCAAAGAGCGCTCTCGAAAAATGAACATACGTTCGTGAGAGCAAATGATCGCGCCATCAGCTAAGTAATGATATTCGAACGATAAATCGTTTGACAACATTAATGTATCATTTTTTCGTGCGGTTTTTGCATCTAAAAAGGAAGTGACAAAATATTTGACCTCTGCTCCCTGGCTTCCTGTGATTTATGTATACACCCAGAGAAGCAACGCGCGTTCGTCAGAACGAACCTTGTGCGTATTGAGCATCTCTACTGCATCACCTACATCAGCACCACCTTCAATATGGATGTGGATGGGAGGACCATTGCCATAGTAATGCTTGGAGTGATGGCTATACAGCAAGCAGAGGAGTCCCCCAAAAAAAGGCAAAGGTTATGGAGTAAAGAGTGGCTGAAGAACCGTGATATTTTCTCACATATGAGATTGGTTCGAGAGCTAAAGGAAAACAATCCCGATGATTATCGGAGCTATCTGAGGATGCCTGATGAGTCCTTTCAGCTGCTACTGAGTCAAGTATCACCCCTCATAACCAAAAAGGACACTGTCTTAAGAAGTAGCATCACAGTGCAGCAGAGACTGGTAGCAATACTTTGTTTTCTGGCAACTGGCCAAAATTTTGAAGGCCTCAAGTTCACCACGGGAATCTCTGCCCAGTCGCTCGGCCGCATCATACCTGAGACCTACCAAGCCATCATAAGAATACTGCAAGACGAATACGTAAAGGTAATAACACAATGCTTTTATTTTAAACTCTGAAAAACACTGTAAAGCTAGCTTGCTTGAACATTGAAGCTGTAAACATCATAGTAAACTCAAATTAGTTCATAACATTTAAAACAGAAAAAATCTAACCACTTTTATGTGATTCACAAAGATGTGTACTGATAATCGTGTCCCCAGTTGCTTTGGGGAAGATCCTGCTGTTGTGTATATGGTACGGGCCACTGATGCATTGGGTTGTTGGGATGATTGGGTGTGTGTGGGTTTGTGCTCAGCTGAGTATTTGTGGTAAGCTCCCCTCTTAACCCTTTATTAAGAAGCTGAATCAGTAAGGGTTCCAGCAATTGTTTTTGGTCTTCTGACATCCATCGTATCTTCTTGGCAGTAAATCCACCCAGGTCATCACATTCATCCCTCTTCTGATTCAACGCTGCAGATGCTTGTAATAGAAAGTTGCCAGTAGACTGTTGCGTTGTCTTTCTCTTTTTGTTCCTGTTTACTGGTGGTGATGTGACAGTCTGTGTGTCATTGACAAATAGATCCTGTATAATATAGCAAAATAAAAGAATGTATCAAGAATTAATGACTGAAAATATTTATATTTTTACCTTTTACAGCTCCCGTCATCTGTGGAGGAATGGAAAGCAACAGCAAAACAATTTCACGACTATTGGAATTTCCCCAACTGTGGTGGTGCCATAGACGGAAAACATGTTCGCATAACACCCCCAGAAAAATCTGGCTCCTTCTATTACAATTACAAAGGCTACTTTAGCATTGTCCTAATGGCAATCGTGAATGCAAAGTATGAGTTTATGTTTGTGGACATTGGCAAAATTCAGATGGGGGAGTAATCGAGAAAACAGTTTTTTCTCATCGGTTAAAAAATGGACTTCTAAATCTACCATCCAAAGAGGACACAGTGCAAGGCCTGAATTTTGTATTTGTTGCAGATGACGCATTTGCATTATCTGAACATGTGTTGAAACCATTTGCCCTTAAAAACCTTACACCTGATCAGAAAATATTTAATTACAGGTTATCTCGTGCTAGACTAGTGGTAGAAAATGCCTTTGGTATTATGGCCAACCGCTTTCATATCTTCCATACACCAATAAATATAACCCCCCCCAAAAATTGACATTATGGTTCATTGTTGTTGTGTGTTACATAATTTTCTAAGACGTACTAGCTCCACCTACATGTCACAATCCATGATGGACCGGGAAGATACTCTGTCTTGGGATGTCATGCCTGGTGAGTGGCGTAATGATACAGAAGGGCTTTTAGACCTAGGCCGTGCCCCACCACGTCTCTCTAGTCAACTAGCCCGTCAGAATCGTCTTGACTATATGCAATATTTTCTTGGTCCTGGAGCAGTAGATTGGCAAAACAATCTCTAAAAGTTAAAAAGAAATGTCTGTGGCTGAATTAATATATTCTTTCATGAATAAAAACAGGTGTCATGTTATGTTTGCCTTTAAAAAAATGAACATTTGCATAAAAATATGATGTGTGGTGTAATTTCTTACATATTATATGCAAATTTGATTTTATTATCTGTTTATATCAAAGTGTATAATAAAAAAGATTATGATTACTTTACCTGACTGTTTGCCATTTCCTCAAATGTTCCATCTTCTTCTTCTCCCGAATTAGTTGCACTGACACTACTGTCTAAACTTGATACAGAGGCTCGTGCTTCCTCCTGTTCAGTCAGAAAACGTAAGCTCTCAAAATATCCCAGACGTGGCACGTATACTTGGTCTGCACCTGCACCAGATCTTTTTGAGTCATGTATTGTATTTAATTTTTTTTTGAAGATAGTACGCAGATTTGATATTTTTTGTTTAACATAGGCTACATCTGCTTTGGAATACACAACAGTAGCATTAGTTCTGCTAATTTGGGAATAAGCCCAAAAGGGCATGAGTACCCCCCGGTACAACGGGACTTTTACGGTCAAACAGAGAAAAAGCAATTGATTTGTAAAAAAATATATATAGTTTATTTAGGGAAAAATTTAGCAAAAGATAAAAGATATGCACATATCAAAGAGTGTGTTGAACACAATGATAAATTTGCATATCAAGCATGAATTTACAAAAAGTACGGAACATTCAAACATTTAGTATACATATTCCAACAGAGAAAAACAATCAACTCCTTAAGCCTGACATGTTTCAGGAATACCAATCCTTTCTTCGGAGGCTCTTGATAGGAGAGAATACAGTTGTGTTTCTAAAAATTAGACAAAAGCACAAACTCAAAAATGTCTCCAAGGTTCCTATTAAAACAGACACACACACATACAATGTACATACCACGCATGAAACCGGTATCTATGCATGTAGGAATGTTCCATATTCAATTTGAAATCAAGGACATAAAAGATAAAAAAATATGAAAGAAGGAGAAACAGACAAAGCCGCCGTTGCCACTCATATGGGAAAATAAACCCACATCAAAGCCTCCGAAGAAAAGATTGGTATTCCTGAAACATGTCAGGCTTAAGGAGTTGATTGTTTTTCTCTGTTGGAATATGTATACTAAGTGTTTGAATGTTCCGTACTTTTTGTAAATTCATGCTTGATATGCACATTTATCATTGTGTTCAACACACTCTTTGATATGTGCATATCTTTTATCTTTTGCTAAATTTTTCCCTAAATAAATGATATATATTTTTTTACAAATCAATTGCTTTTTCTCTGTTTGCCCGTAAAAGTCCCGTAGTACCGGGGGGGGGGTACTCATGCCCTTTTGGGCTTATTCCCACTAATTTGGGACGGTGGCAACATATGAGGAGAAACTCTCCCCTGTTTTTCCTCCAGGTGGTTCATTTTCTTTATCTAGTTCTGCTAATTTGGTATAAGCTTCATTGCGTTTTTGGCAGTCTGAATACTCTTTGGAGTGTACTTTCCATAAACATGAAAGCTTACGGTACACTTCAATGAATTGTGGAAGGAAATGTGGTGATGTAAATTTGTCCACCATTGCTCCTGTAATAAGAAACCATGCATCATCGTTTAGTTGCCAAACTACACCAAACAATTAATATCAATAACAAGAACTATTGTACTGGTCTGCTTACCTTCAGTTGTAACGAATCTTCTGTAGATTGGTCAGTATAATCGTTTGTTTAGTCAGTGTGTGTGCTCGTTCCTCCACTCAGTAAATTGTACGTGACAACCGGGTCAGAGTGTACCGCAGTGCAATATGGGAGTTTGCAAGCTCCGCCCTTCTTCATTTGGCGCCATCTTTAGCAGCAGAACGATAGCTGAAGAACAGGAGCATGCCCTTCCCAGACGAATTTGCCTGCAAACTTTTTAAAAAAAGGCAACACCTATGTCCCTGGATGAAATGAAAACTATGGTGAAGATCTTGGAAAAAAATGACTATGATGGGAGGCACAAAAACTACCCCAGGCCTAATAGAAGAAAAGATGATATCATGGAGAAGGTTATCCATGTGCTTTGGAAGAAGTATGGTGTGGACCGAACAAAGGACCAGCTGCGCAAGAGATGGTCTGACTTGAAGCATAGGGAGGAAGCACAGTTGTATAAAATACATACAATGATCAAAAAAGGTAATTATGATTCATTTCTGCCATTTCTGCTCTCTCACCTAGGCATGCAATCCATGTAGTATTTCTGCAATGTCTTCATCAATGCAAACTATAATCTTTAGCATGCATGCTTTTTTCATGTTGTTTTTATTTATTTTTTTAACTAGAAAGACCCAAGAAAGCACACTTTGGGAACAGCACTGTGACAACAGGACTGGATATTATTCTGGTTGATAACACATCTCCAGTTACTGATAAAGGACCTGATGATGATGATGCTGAACCATGCCAAAGTATTACAGATGTTGAAGCAGACCAGGCACAGCATTCCTGTGAAACCATCACAAGCAGCACAGGTAAGCCAGTACACATACACTTTAACATCAACTCCATTTTGAAAATATTTCCCTGAAATGTGTTTTCTTATCTTCCACAGCACACCATCTGTCTGTGGAACAGGAATTAAATACACTCACTGCCCAAAGATTGTTATCTGATATGTTGAAGTGCTCATCAGAGTTAGAGAAGTGCTCATCTGAGTTAGAAAAAGTCAAAAAGCACCTGACCTCTGTCAATAAAAACATTCTGGTTGTACTTGACACACTATGTAAAATTTAACATGTGTCACTTTAGTCCATGTATGTTTTTTTTTTTTTTTCTAGTTTTTTTTTTAGCTCCGTTGATGTGTTAATTGTTTGCAGAAGTTTGCACAAACGTTAAGCTATTTCTACTGTTGAGGACAAGCACTTTATTAATGTTCGTGACTCATGCACATTTAAAAGTCAGGCCTGCCATGGAAAAACATGGTTGGAGCAAAGCTGTCCTTGAGGTTTGAGCCGTCGGTCACCTCTACTATAGTTGTGTTCTGACACAAGTCAATTATAGTGTTTTTGTGAACACAAATTTCCCATATGTTGACATGCACTTATAGTAGGGGTGACTGATATCACAAACCTCAAGGACAATCTCAAACCATGTTTATTCTACAGGCAAAAAACGAAAGAATACTGATATTGTTAGACAAAATATTCAAGCTTTGAAAACCATGAGAGAGAATTAAAAACCATTGTTTGATAGATGCATAATGTTTGTTATTAAAATGTCAAAATAACATATTTTCACAGTATTTTAATAAAAAACATTATGCTCTCTTGTTTAACAAAAATATAATAATTATGCTCTCTTGTGTAAAAAAAGATCATGCTCTCTAATTTAACAACAAAATAATTATGCTCTCTTGTGTAAAATAAAAAATTATGCTCTCTTGTAAAAAAAAAAAAAAAATGCTCTCTTGTGTAAAAAAATATTACAAAACAAAGATTAAACACTATTTCTTTACTTTTGAAAAAAAAAAAAAAAACGACTTTTGCAATAAAGTTTTAATATTGCATATTTTGTCTGTTGTATTATTTTAACAGAGGTATAGGTATATCACGATTGAAGAGGTTGCAGGTTGTATAGTTGGTGATGTGTATCATGACCTTTTGACGTGAACGTTCTTTGATACGAATATTTACCTTCCGGGTTATATGTTTTTCAACCATGCGCAGTAGCAAGCATTCGTTTTTTCTCGGACGAATAATGCATTAACCTTGCGATTTATCGTTCGGTCAGCAGAATTTTTCCAAACTTGCTGTTCGTTTTTTTTTGCACAAAACGTCAAACGATTAACGATTTGTGCCCATTAACTTCCTGAAAAACGAAGTGTCAACATGAGCGATTTTCACCCGATTTTTCGTATAGTGTATGGGCAGCATTAATATGAACAAACGATCTGTCTCCTCTCCCCTGACATGCTTAGTGCGCGCGCCGCTGAAGGCGTCCTGAAGAGCCGACGTACAGCTACGACGACTCGCGCAGGGGAGCCAACCTGCGGCAGTATAACTGCAGCAGCTGGTCCGAAAGCGCTTAAACAGTATATATGTGAATCAATATAGAAAGTTTAGGCACCCAGATTAGTCAATAGTTTCATATAAGATATATGTGGTTTAACAAACTGGATGTATTAGCATCAAGTTTACCACAAACAGCCTATTTAAGTCAGAAAAAGTAACATCATTTATAAACTGACCTGCTTCTATACCTATCCTGCTGGTCAGTGGGAGTCCCTTTACTGCTATAGCTACTGGTCTCTGAGCCTGACCCCTTCTCGTGACATCAAGGTGCCTAGCATAGCCCAGAAGAGCCCACCCTGGGGTAGACCTCTCACGTGACCCTTACTTGGCATCAACAAGGAGGGGAACATGGAGGAGGTACAACCAAGTAGGTACCCCCCTTACAAATTTTGGTGCCCAATGTGGGGCTACGCCTACTTCATACACCTACAGACCACCATTAAAGGGACAATTGCATTGATTAGCTAGCTAGAACCTGTTTAGTGAATGTGACTGATCATGTCTGCTTCTTGAATGGCTCCTGCATGAGGCAGCATCACCAGATTGTTGGATTTCCTGATAAGGGCCGTATATAGCAACCAGACCAGAAAAGACTAATAGATACTCCACTTGTGCTGTCAAAATTTATCGTGGAAGCAGATCCCTCCACTTACCGATAGCGGGATCAGTTATAAGCCAGTCTACAGGTTTACCCTATGCCATTCAGGCACCCAAGAAGAGTTTCGGGTCCTCTGTTCCACCTGCAAGAGGCACCTGGCAATATTCTGTTGTTCCAGCTAATATTTGAAGAGAAACCCTCTGGGGAGATCGGTCCTGATGACCTTCCCAAGGCCACCACTGCTATCGGAGCTGATACTTTCACCAAACCCCCAGCGAAGATTCTTAAACTCTGCAAAAGTCACTTTACCGGGATGGCCTCCCCCACAGGCTCAGGGGTCGAGCTGCCGTCCCATGCCAGTGAAGCATCCAGTCAGGAAAGCTGCCGGAGCGCTCTGGAACTCATTCTTGAGGAGCTGCTGCCTCCACCCATACTGGACTCTCCTGCTCTAAACTGTCCGGACAGCAGCAACTCCTTTATTTTGGACTCTCCACTGCTGGACATTCATCTACCCCCGTGGATGGAATATTCCCCAGCCAAAAAGACTCAGTGTGGGTAGCGCATAGAGTGCAGGGAACAGAAGTGTACGTAGTTGAGTGGGTAATGTACAAAGTTCAAGAGTCGGGAGTGGGTAATGCATAGAGTGTAGGTGAAAGGAGTGTGTAATGTACATAGTTCAAGGGGTCAGGTGTGGGTAATGTAGCACTAGTGCCCCCTGTAAGGTCTGTTTCCAGAGAAACAGTGATCACCTTAGATGAAATGGCAGCATACTGATCATACTGATCCCCACACTCACCCCCAGGCTCTGACACATTATGCTTAGGGCTGGGCTGCCTGCAGCAATCTCTGTTTCCAATCTGAACATCCATTCCATCTGAACCATCACATATACACTCTACATAGGAAATGGGGCAATTTAATGATTTTGGGATGTAGGTGGAGTTATCCTCTGTGCCTTGGTTCTGACAATAAAATACAATTCCAGTATGTCTTGGCAGACTGCTAAAGAAAACGCTGGAACTTTAATCAGGAACCATGGAATTACTCCAACTGCACTCAAAAATCATTAAATAGTCCTCTCTCTGCCTCTGGCCCCCTGGTGAACAAATGGGACCTGGGGAATTTTATTTTTGATTGCTGCAGACTGTGGGATTACTCCACCAGTGTACAGAAGTGGGAATTCCCCTCTGCCTCTGGGCCCCCTGCAGTTGGGCCTGGTACAGGAGGGCTGGTGCTACTCCTCTATCAACGGCCCTAACTGTATCTGAATGATAACTGATCATTTAATACTGATGTATCACTTTGTAACCAATTCCTGCCCTGCCTAATGTGTTCTCCAGTGTCCCAAAGATAGAAGATACACGCCCCCTCATATGGGGTGAGAAGGGTGCATATGGCTTCTATCTTTGAGACAATTATATTTGTAGCAACCTCTAGTGTGATAGAATAGGAATTGTTAGGTTTTTGTTAGTGTAGGTAAAATGTTCAGGGTTGGCTGGCAGCCGAGCCTGTGTTTTATTCTGGGTCGAGTGAGTATTCCAGGGTGGGCTGGTATGACTTATCAGGCAGCATCTCTGGTACCTCTCCCTACTTGTGAACTTGCTGGAAACTTCCAGAAGAATGAGAGGGAGGTTAAGAGGAGCTGCCTGGAGTATTCATGAGGGCCCTGACCAATCCCCAACAGATGGGTTGGCAGGGGGGCAGGTCCCCTCAAATACCCTGGGTCAGCCCAGCTGGGCAGGGGAGTTCGGGTGGAAGATTGGAAATGGGGTACTAGAAGGCTGTCGGAGACCCTTAAGGGTAACCCCCTAGGGGGGTGACCTCTGAGATAGGAGCTTGGGTGCAGGAGGGATCCTCTACAAACCGGAGGAAATCTGTCCAGTGGTATGGGAGCAGGTGTGAGGACAGCAGGAGCCAGTGAGTATGTCTGGGAGATCTCTAAGGATAAGACAGTCAGGTGGGCTGGTGGGTGTTACAGTCGGAGAAGAGTGATAGGCATCCTGAGAGGACTGGGTGAGAGCAATCTGAGATGGATGCTGCATCAGTCTGGGAGGACTGTGGAAGCTCAGCCAAGAGGGCTGGAGAAAGGGGCAGCTGCAGCCAGGTGGGCTACCAGTGCCTGAAAAGGTGGTGCTGAGATCAGTAGCCACAGAAGGACAGCTGGGCACTAAGACTTTGCTACACTACCAAAGGGGCCTGCAGTCTCTGCCTGTAAAGGACATTTTGCTACTGTGTTTCCCCGAAAATAAGCCTGTGTCATATATTAATTTTGGCAAAATAATACACAGTTGTTTTCGGGGTAGGGCTTGTCATGTGCTGTCTTCTATCCCCATCTCCCTTCCAGCCTGTCAGAAATCCCTAGTGGCCGGTGGAACTGAGTTAAAAGTACCTGTAAAATCCTACAATGCACTGCATTACAGTCTTATACAATGTAAGCTGTGCATGTCTCTGCAATCCACCTGTGACAAACACTGTACCTTCCTACAGCGCCGCTTGGCTCTTCCATGGCCCGCCTGATCGGTCCTACCCGCTCTGAGCACTGCAGAGGGGGGGGGGCGAGATCCCCTGCTGACAGCTGGTAGAAGAGGAAAAGATCAGTGGGGGATCAGCTGAGCGCCGAGTGGCACCGCTGCAAAGATATTTGCCGCAAACAGACCACCAGTGCAGCCTATCAGTGCCCATCAGTGTCCATCAGTGCCACCTCATCAATGCCCACCAATGAAGCCTATCAGTGCCCATCAGTGTCCATCATTGCCACATTATCCATGCCCACTAGTACAGCCTATCAGTGTCTATCAGTGCCACCTCATCAGTGCAGCCTATCAGTGTCCATCAGTGCCCACCAGTGCAGCCCATCAGTGTCATCTCATCAGTGCCCACCAGTGCAGCCTACCAGTGCCCATCAATGTCACCTCATCAGTGCAGCCTATCAGTGTCCATCAGTGCCCACAAGTGCAGCCCATCAGTGTCACCTCATCAGTGCCCACCAGTGCAGCCTATCAGTGCCACCTCATCAATGCCCAATGGTGCACCCTATCAGTGTCCATCAGTGTCACCTCATCAGTGCCACCTCATCAGTGCACTCTATCAGTGCCCATCAGTGTTCATCAGTGCCACCTCATCAGTGCCCAACAGTTCAGCCTATCCATGCCCATCAGTGCCCACCAGTGCAGCCTACCAGTGCCCATCAGTACAGCTTATCAGTGCAGCCTTTATCAGTGTCCATCAGTGCCACCTAATCAGTTCCCACTAGTGCAGCCTATCAGTGTCCATCAGTGGCACCTCATCAGTGTAGCCTATCAGTGTCCATCAGTGGCACCTCATCAGTGCAGCCTATCAGTGCCCATCAGTAGCGCCTCATCAGTGCAGCCTATCAGTGCCACCTCATCAGTGCCCATAAGTGCCACCTCATCAGTGTCCATAAGTGCAGCCTATCAGTGCCATCAATATCTCATCAGTACCTCATCAGTATCAGTGTCAGTGACAGGATAAGGAAAGAGTGATTGAAGGGGTTAACACAAGTCCCGGACTCCCAAAGAGCTTATCCCCATGGGCAGTGTGGATCACTTCACAGTTGAATGACTCCACATCCCCCCCCCCCAATACTACTACTGGTGGATACCTTCTGCAATGCCGACAGAGACAGATTTGCTCTCCAGGGGGTTTTGAACTACAAGGCAGTGCAGCAGGCCTTTTACCCAGTCAGGGTCTGGGTCCCAACCGACTCCACTGCGATCAGTGGCACAGCAGCACAGCGGCTCACACCGGAGCAGCCAGGCTAAGATGAATCGCCCACTGGTGTCTGGATGCCAGTTCCCCCCTGTGATTAGCAGCACTGCAGGTTAATACTGAGCAAGCTGTGGTGTGTGAGTTAGGCTTCTGTGAATGCAGCTCAGCTCATGTCAGTCAGTGACGGAACAGCCCGATTCAACCAGGCAGTGTGTTAGCACTGCCTGCAGACATCTATCCCTCTTAATTTTGCTCCAGGTGCCGACAGCATGCCTCTCAAGTTGGCCGCCCTAGTTTCGGCCCTGATATATCGCCCCTCCCACATTGCCGCCTGGGTCCAATGGACTCGGCGGGACCTATAGTAGGGTCGGCCCTGGGTGGATGGCCATGTCTTTGTAGGTTTGCAGTTGTGCCATACTGTTTCCATTTTCGGATGATGGATTGAACAGTGCTCCATGAGATGTTTAAAGCTTGGAATAATTTTTATAACCTATCCCTGCTTTAAACTTCTCCACAACTTTATCCCTGACCTGTCGGGTGTGTTCCTTGGCCTTCATGATGCTGTTTGTTCACTAAGGTTCTCTAACAAACCTCCGAGGGCTTCACAGAACAGCCATATTTATACTTAGATTAAATTACACACATGTGGACTTTACTAATTAGGTGACTTCTGAAGGCAATTGTTGCCACTAGAATTTAGTTAGGGGTATCAGAGTAAAGGGGGCTGAATACAAATGCACGCCACTTTTCAGATATTTATTTGTAGAAATAAACATCTGAAATATTCACAATTATGTCCCACTTTGTGTTGGTCTATCACATAAAATCTCAATAAAATACATTTATGTTTTTTGTTGTAACATGACAAAATGTGAAAAAATGTAAGGGGTATGAATACTTTTTCAAGGCACTGTGTGTATGTGTATATATATATATATCTATAGATAGATAGATATATATCTATATCTATCTAGATATATTTTATTAATATATTTCTTAAAGTACAACAGTACCTTTTTACAGTTTTCCCTTAATAAGCCCCCCCCACCCCTGAGTGCAACACATGAGATAAAATACTTACCTTTAACCCTGATTGAGAGATCTGTATTGTGCAGCCCCACTTGAAACCCCTAAAAAATGGCTGCTTTGTATTGTGCATGCACGCCATGGCCCATTTTATACTTATGGGAAATCCAGACTCCAAGTGACCACTTGAGGCCACCGTAGGACAGAAAGCAAATATAAATCTCTGTAATAGAGCCCCAGATAGCAGTATAAACCAGACAAAGGTTCTAATCTTTTCCCCACTCTATCCAAAACTAGAAAAAAATATGTTTTAGCCCTAATGTACACTTTCATGCTCCCCCATACTTATACTTTTCACATATATAGAAACAGTATTTGACACGGATGGACACTGTTTCTTTCTTTCCTAGGGAGGCTTGGTTTGGTTGCCATTTCTCAAAAACTATCCTAGCTTAACTTAGCTAGGATACTGGCTCACGGTCAGTGCAGGTAAAATGCATTGTGGTATGGTGTGTGCGCTGTTAGAGATGCAGTCCATTAACCACTTGACAACTGGGCACTTAAACCCCCTTAATAACCAGACCAATTTTCAGCTTTCGGTGCTCTCACATTTTGAATGACAATTACTCAGTCATACAACACTGTACCCATATGACATTTTTGTCCTTTTTTTCACACAAATAGAGCTTTCTTTTGGTGGTATTTAATCACTGTTGGGTTTTTTATTTTTTGCGCTATAAGAGAAAAAAGACTGAAAATTTTGTAAAAAAAATGAATTTTTCTTTGTTTCCGTTATAAAATTTTGCAAATTACTATTTTTTCTTCATACATTTTGGCCAAAATTTATACTGCTACATATCTTTGGTAAAAATAAGTACAAATTGGTGTATATTATTTGGTCTTTGTGAAAGTTAGAGAGTCCACAAGCTATGGTGCCAATATCTGAAAATTGATCACACCTGAAGTACTGACGGCCAATCTCATTTCTTGAGACCCTAACATGCCAGAAAAGTACAAATACCCCCCAAATGACCCCTTTTTGGAAAGAAGACATTCCAAGGTATTTAGAAAGAGTCATTGTGAGTTTTTTGAAGTTGTCATCTTTTCCCACAATTCTTTGCAAAAATCAAGATTTTTTTTTCTTTTTTTTTTTTCCACAAAATTGTCATATTAGCAGGTTATTTCTCACACACAGCATATGCATACCACAAATTACACCCCAAAACACATTCTGCTATTCCTCCCGAATATGGCGATACCACATGTGTGAGACTTTTACACAGCGTGGCCACATACAGAGGCCCAACATCAGGGAGCACCTTCAGGCGTTCTGGAGCACCAAGGCCAATTCTGACATTTCTCTCCTACATGTAAAAATCATCATTTATTTGCTAGAAAATTACATAGAACCCCAAAACATTATATATGTTTTTTTTAGCAAAGACCTTAAAGAATATAATGGTGGTCATTGCAACTTTTTATCTTGC
Source organism: Rana muscosa (assembly GCA_029206835.1). Taxonomy (NCBI): domain Eukaryota; kingdom Metazoa; phylum Chordata; class Amphibia; order Anura; family Ranidae; genus Rana; species Rana muscosa. The sequence goes on along the minus strand of CM055117.1, from coordinate 486,455,899 downwards.
ACGGTATTTGCGCAGCAATTTTTCTAACGCGTTTTTTACGGAAAAAAACTGTTTTGTGCTTAAAAGAAAAAAAAAACAAACAGTAAAGTTAGCCCAATGTTTTTGCATAATGTGAAAGATGAAGTTACGCCGAGTAAATAGATACCTAACATGTCACCCTTCAAAATTGCACACGCTCGTGGAATGGCGCCAAACTTCGCTACTTAAAAATCCCCATAGGCAACGCTTTAAATATTTTTACTGGTTACATGTTTTGAGTTACAGAGGAGGTCTAGGGCCAAAATTATTGCTCTCGCTCTAACGTTCGCAACGATACCTCACATGTGTGGTTTGAACACCGTTTTCAGATGTGGACGGGGCTTACGTATGCGTTCACTTCTGCATGCGAGCTCGCGGAGGCAGGGTCGCTTTAAAAAAAATATATATATTTTATTGTTCATTTTACTTTATTTATTTTAGTTTGACATGTTTTCCGCCCCCAATTTTTTTTTGATCACTTTTATTCCTATTACAAGGAATGTAAACATCCCTTGTAATAGGAATATGGCATGACAGGTCCTCTTTACAGTGAGATATGGGGTCAATAAGACCCCACATTTCACCTCTAGGCTGGGAAGCCTGAAAAAAAAACAAAAAAAAAACCAATCTTGGCTTTGATCGTAGCGGTGAGTCGGTAGAAACACCGGAGGGCAGCGGGAGGGGGGGCATCCCCTCTCACCTTCCGTAAGAGCGATCAAGCGGTGGAACAGCCGCTATGATCATTCTTATGGTGCAGGGAATCGCCAGCTGAAAAAGCGAATATCTGAATGATGCCTGTAGCTGCTCCCATCATTCAGATATCCCCGCATAAAGTTAAGGACGTCATATGACGGCCGGCGGGTGGGAAGTGGTTATTGCAGAGTATTGCCGGGTATTGAGGAGTATTGCAGGGTATTGAGGAGTATTGCAGGGTATTGAGGAGTATTGCCGGGTATTGAGGAGTATTGCCGGGTATTGCAGAGTATTGCCGGGTATTGCAGAGTATTGCCGGGTATTGCAGAGTATTGCCGGGTATTGCAGAGTATTGCCGGGTATTGCCGGGTATTGCCGAGTATTGCCGGGTATTGCCGAGTATTGCCGGGTATTGCCGAGTATTGCCGGGTATTGCCGAGTATTGCCGAGTATTGCCGAGTATTGCCGGGTATTGCCGAGTATTGCCGGGTATTGCGGGGTATTGGATGGTTATATGTGCAAATTAACAAATTATTTCAAAAGAACTACCATTTCTTTTGGAATCTTGGGGATAGCAGCTTACTTCCAATATATTATTCATAGTATATTTTCTATATACATATTATTTATATATATATATTTTTTTAAGGCGCGAGATCACCAACACACACATTGCGGGGTATTGCCGAGTATTGCCGGGTATTGAGGAGTATTGCCGGGTATTGCGGAGTATTGCCGGGTATTGCCGAGTATTGCCGGGTATTGCCGAGTATTGCCGAGTATTGAGGAGTATTGCAGGGTATTGTGGAGTATTGCAGGGTATTGAGGAGTATTGCAGGGTATTGAGGAGTATTGCAGGGTATTGTGGAGTATTGCAGGGTATTGTGGAGTATTGCCGGGTATTGAGGAGTATTGCCGGGTATTGTGGAGTATTGCCGGGTATTGTGGAGTATTGTGGAGTATTGCCGGGTATTGTGGAGTATTGCCGGGTATTGTGGAGTATTGCCGGGTATTGTGGGGTATTGCAGGGTATTGAGGAGTATTGCGGAGTATGGCAGGGTATTGCGGAATATGGCAGAGTATTGCACAGTATGGCAGGGTATTGCACAGTATGGGCAGGGTATTGCAGAGTATTGCACAGGGTATTGCAGAGTATTGCACAGGGTATTGCAGAGTATTGCACAGGGTATTGCACAGAGTATTGCACAGGGTATTGCACAGAGTATTGCACAGAGTATTGCACAGAGTATTGCACAGGGTATTGCAGAGTATTGCACAGGGTATTGCAGAGTATTGCACAGGGTATTGCAGAGTATTGCACAGGGTATTGCAGAGTATTTTGCAGAGTATTGCACAGGGTATTGCAGAGTATTGCACAGGGTATTGCAGAGTATTGCACAGGGTATTGCAGAGTATTGCACCAGGGTATTGCAGAGTATTGCACCAGGGTATTGCAGAGTATTGCACAGGGTGTATTGTGCAGGGTATTGCAGAGTATTGTGCAGGGTATTGCAGAGTATTGTGCAGGGTATTGCAGAGTATTGTGCAGGGTATTTCAGAGTATTGCGCAGGGTATTGCAGAGTATTGCACAGGGTATTGCAGAGTATTGCACAGGGTATTGCAGAGTATTGCACAGGGTATTGCAGAGTATTGCACAGGGTATTGCAGAGTATTGCGCAGGGTATTGCAGAGTATTGCGCAGGGTATTGTAGAGTATTTTGCAGAGTATTGCACAGGGTATTGCAGAGTATTGCACAGGGTATTGCAGAGTATTGCACAGGGTATTGCAGAGTATTGCGCAGGGTATTGCAGAGTATTTTGCAGAGTATTGCACAGGGTATTGCAGAGTATTGCACCAGGGTATTGCAGAGCATTGGTTTGCAGAGTATTGGCAGGGTGTATTGCAGAGTATTGGCAGAGTATTGCACAGGGATGGCTGAGCAGGGATGGATGGATGGCTGGATCTGTGACTGCAATTGTCCCAGATCCAGCCCACAGCTGACATGGGGGAGGGAGCGGACATGATCCGCTCCCTCCCCTCTCCTCTCACACAGTACCGATCGGTACAGAGAGGGGAGGGAGGAACCGGCGTCATCACATGACGCCGGTCTGTTTACAAGTGATCGCTCCTTCATTTGACGGAGCGATCACGTGGTAAACAGCCGCGATTAGCCGCCATCTACCATGATCCGTGATGCGCCGGGTCTTCCGGACCCGGCGGTCACGGTCATATCCTGGAGCACGCCCCAGGGGGCGCGCGGGAGCAAGATTCTGTGAGGACGTCAGGATAACCGCGCTGTGGACGTCTTTTGTACATGGCGCAGTCGGCAAGTGGTTAAAATGAATGGCCTTTCTTAATGCAAAGCATTTTAAAGCATGGTCAAACATGCGTTAAAGTGAAATACCATTTAGACATGTGCAGAACAAAAAAATGTGTTTTGTTTCGATTCGTTATTTACTTCAATTCCTTTAGTTTAATTTGTTTATTCCGTTTAAATCCTTTTTGGAATTAGTTTTGTTTATTCGTATTCGAAACGATCCGAATTTTCGAAATTAAAATTGATTCGAATTGTTTTCAAATTCGAATTTGAATAGTTTTCCAATTTCCAAAGAGAATAAAATATAGGAATATATGAATATAAGGATAGAAAATAAAGTTATAGAATAGAAAAGCATACAACAGAAAATAAAAGAATAGAATATAATAGAGTAAAACAGAACAAAATAGAATAGAAAATAAAAGAATAGAATGGAAAAGAATAGAATAGAAACAAATAGAATACAATACAATAAAAAGAATAGAATAAAATAGAATATAACCATCTTCTGAAATTTCTAATAGAAAAGAGTAGAACAGAAAATAATATAATTAAAAAAAACAAAAGAATAGAATACAAATTATATAACCATTTCCCAAAATTCAAATAGAATCAATTTGAATTTGAATAGAATAGAAAAGAATAGATTCGAATAGAATAGAAAATAACAGAATGGTATAGAAAAAAACAACATAGTAGAGTAGAATAGAATAGAATAGAAAGAATATAATAATCTTCCTAATCTAATTTATTCTATTCAAATTCGAATTGATTCTATTTTAATTTAGAGATATCTTTCTATTCTATTGTTTTTTTAATTCTATTCTTTTTCTATGTGTTTATTCTATTCTATTCTATTATTTTATTTTCTGTTCTATTCCATTATTTTCTATTCTATCCTATTCTTTCTATTCAAATTTAAATTTATTCTATTTAAAATTCGAATTTCGGAAGAGGGTTATATTCTTTCTATTCTATTTTGTTCTATCCTGTTGCTTTTTTCTATACTATTCTGTTATTTTCTATTCTAACTGATTCTTTTCTATTCTATTCAAATTTGAATTGATTCTATTAGAATTTTGGTAAATGGTTATATTCTTACTATTCTATTCTAGTCTATTTTTTTTCTATTCTATTCTATTCTTTTCTACTCTTTTCTTATGTATTCAAATTCAAATTTATTCTATTTGAAATTCGAATTTCAGAAGATGGTTATGTTTTTTCTATTTTATTATATTCTTTTTTATTCTATTCTATTTGTTTCTATTCTATTCTTTTATTTTCTATTTTGTTCTGTTTTACTCTATTATATTCTATTCTTTTATTTTCTGTTATATTATTTTCTATTCTATTACTTTATTTTCTATTCTATTTTATTCTCTTTGGAAATTGGAAAATTATTCGAATTAAAAAACAAAAGCTTTTCTAATTCAAATTAAAAAACAATTTGAATTTGAAAACGTTTCAAGTTCGAAAACTATTCGAAATTGATTCAAAAATGATTTGAATCGATTAAAATTAAAATTTCGTCCAAATTTTTTTCGGTATTTCGGATTCATTTCAATTCAGTACTATTGTAATTCGGAAATTGGAATACATGTGAATTTCTGAAAAATGAAAATGAGTCCGGATTTCAATTCAGAACGAAACAAACTCCACATGTCTAATTCAATTATAAACCTAACTAGTCTTAACTGCCACGCCTTCCTAATATTTATGCTGGCTAACCTGTGTAAAAAAAAAAAAAAAAAAAAATGTATGTACTGTACTTACCTATTTTCAGCCTGCTCCATTTCAGATGGGTGATGTAACAGGTGTTCTTCTAGCAAATGAAGGTTAAGCAAAACGTCTTGTGTTAACCTTTTTTATTAATGGAAATAAGGGCAAAAAAGTACAACGTAAACCATTAATGACTAATAGGCAAGGTTAGCATGGTGGTGAGGAGGCTGAAAGAAGTATTATTAAAGAGTAACTCAACTTTTGTTGAGAAAAAAATTGCCCTCTGAGTGATCGATGTAACAAACTTTGTTGCAGAGTCCTACCTTTTATCAACCAGCTGCAGCAGCTACAGGGCTCTAATGAGGAAAATTGCAGGGTCTGCATCCCTTTAGACATTATTTCCTATTGGGAATATCTCTCCAATAATGACATTTTTGTTGCAGGGGATGTCTGAAATCTGACTTGTATCTTAGGCAGACTTCTGGGAAAATCAGTGAGCCAATCACACAAGCAGAAAATTATGTTTCTGGGGGGGTGGTCAGTACACATTCTGTGTACAGAACACCTCCAGGTAGCCATATTTCATTGCATTTTCAGAAAAATACAACACTGCAGATTGAAAAGGAAAGGGAATTTTTAATAACATTCAATTACAATATATGACGTGTGTCGCAATTGTATACAATATTTCATTTTTTATTTATTTGCTATTTTTTCCCCCACAAAAGTGAGGTTACCCTTTAACCACTTGCTTACTGGCCACTTAAACCCCCTCCCTACCCAAGCCAATTTTCAGCTTTCAGCGCTGTCTCACTTTGAATGACAATTGCGCGGTCATGCCACACTGTACCCAAATGAAATTTTTTACATTTTTTCCACATAAATAGAGCTTTCTTTTGGTGGTATTTAATAACTGCTAGATTTTTTATTTTTGCTAAAAAAATAATGAAAAAGACGGAACCCCCCCAGATTCATAGTTTGTTATCAGATTTTGAAAACTGGTAATTTTCCTATTTAATTGATGTGCGCTGATGAGGCTGCACTGATAGGCACTGATAGGCTGCACTGATGGGCACTGATAGGCTGCACTGATAGGCACTAATAAGGCGGCACTAATGGGCACTGATAGGTGGCACTGGTGGGCACTGATGAGGCGGAACTGGTGGGCACTGATAGATGGCACTAAGAGGCAGCACTGATGGGCGGCACTAAGGTGCAGCACTGAAGGGCACTGATTGGTGGCATTAAAGGGCACTGATAGGTGGCACTGATAGGTGGCACTAATGGGCACTGGTAGGTGACACTGATAGGTAGCACTGATGATGAGGCACTGATGGACACTGGTTGGCAGCACTAATAGGCACTGATAGGTGGCACTGGTGGGCATTGATAGGTGGCACTGCTGGGCACTGGCAGGTGGCACTGAAGGGCACTGCATAGCAGCAGTGCCTTTCCCTGTTTGGGACCGATGTCCCTCTGTCAGAAGCCAGTGATTGGCTTTTTTTATCTTCATGCTATCAGCGTAAGGGGAAAAAAAAGCTGATTACCAATCTTTTGTTTACATCACATGATCAGCTGTCATTGGCTGACAGCTGATCACGTGGTAAGGGGCCAGGCTGGGATCTGTGATCAGTCAAGTCTCATTGACTCAGTGATCACAGAGCACGCCGCATGTGCCCCACAGGGGGCGTGCAGGCAGCTGATGCACGGGAGGACGTCTATTGACGCCCTCCCGGCAATTAAGGACCACGCTGTAGCCATCATTAGGCTATAGCGTGGGCGAGAGGAGGTTAAGTATGATTTCACATTATAATAAAACAAATGACTTATTACACATTATAGAGTTAGAAAAAGACACTTGTCTCTGGACATCAGCCTGTTGGGGGATATTCTATAATGACTTTCAACTGTCCGTCATTTGGAGGAACTGTCCTCCTTTTGGAAATAAATCCCTCATTCCTCCTCAGTTGTCCCCCCCCCCCCCCCCCCGTTTTGGTCTGATTCTTTTTAAAAAAAAAAGTAGAATCCAAGTAGGTACCGGTATGTTGTATAAAGATGTTGTTTACCAGGAAAAGATGAGGTGTTCCTGATGTAAGCACAACGCAATACCCTATGTGTTACACCATACTGTGGTTATGTAGAAACAAAGGCCAATAGGCTAAAGTAAACAAGGGAATTGTAAACACACATAAAAGTATACACACACTGAAGGTGTACATATACATACAAAGCTTTATAACAACAATAGGGCTGTGAAGTTAGTATTACCATTGTCTATTGTCCTTTTTGGTTAGTTTCGGCCTCCATGCATGGCTAGTTTGTTTTACCAATGTTGATATAAAATGAATCCTTTCAGAGTTCAACCCAAAATCATAGGATTAAAGTGTATTTCCACTTTTGCAATCAAATTAGAATTACACCTGCTTTATATTTGTTACATGTTCCCAATCAGGGCCATTTGAAGGAATTTGGGGGCCCCAAGCACAATGGACAACCAATTTTGAAGTTGAGAAGCGTGGGTGGGGGTGTTACCGTGGGACATTGACATTTCTTTTTTCAGGACACTAAGTTGTTGAGCGGAGGGGGTCAGGCATTGACGCCGTTCGCGTGAGGGGGGCGGTCGCACAGTATTACAGTGTATATGAGGGGGGGAGTGTCTTACCTCCTCCACCCGTGCTGCCTCCTCGAGTCCTCTGGCTCCTCTTTCTGCTGTGCTGCCCTCTGCTGGGGCCCCAGGACAAGTTGGAGCCCCAAGCAGCTGCTTGGTTTGCCTGTCCTGTTCCGACGCCCCTGTTCCCAATCAAATAGTATACCTTAAAAATTCAAAAATGCAGCTTACCTTTTACTTTCTTTTCTGTGTTGTGTATTGATATTGGGACTCTTTACTCTTTTTAAATCATAATGAAAACAGAAACTACCCAAATGACCCTGGTCAAAAGTTTTACATATACTGGTGATTTTGGCCTGATAACATGCACACAAGTTGACACAAAGGGGTTTGAATAGCTATTAAAGGTAACCATCCTCACCTGTGATCTGTTTGCTTGTAATTATTGTGTGTGTATATAAAAGGTCAATATGTTTCTGGACTCCTGGCAGACACTTGCATCTTTCATCCAGTGCCGCACTAACGTTTGTGGATTCAGAGTCATGGAGAAAGCAAAAGAATTGTCAATCGATCTGCGGGAAAGGGTAGTTGAACTGTATAAAACAGGAAAGGGATATATAAAGTAGGGCTGTTACTGATTAAAATTTTTGTGTTATTTTTTTTAAATCGATTAATCTACTAATTTTGATTAATTATAAACGCACATACAGATCCAACTACTTTTAGCTGATCTCCTTGCAGGCTGATTCCCAGTGCAGCTACCAACCACTGGAAAAATGGATAGCAGGATACAAAAAGCACACAAAGGCAGCGCTCGATGGGAATAGCATTAAAACTTTTATAGTCTAACAAAATAAATATTGCACTAGAGATAAAATCGATGTAGCTCCATAAACTGTAAAAATGGTGCGAGTAATACCAAACGGTAGCAAAAGCAGTCATAAAAACATGTAGCTAAGTATGATACTGGTATAATACAACGATACCACTGCTGAATCCAGATGAGGAGGGCTTAACATCAGTCTGTCGGCATGTAGATGTCCCGTGAAGGGAACTATCACAATTCCCAGTGGATGGCTGTAAAATCCCAGGTTGATAGAGGGAAGTGATAGAGGGAAGTGTAACAGTCCTTGCGTGTGGCAGATAGTAAGGTCCCGCCGGCATGCAGATATGAAGGCACAGCAAGGGAGCCCTTCAAATGGACACGGCAAGCCCCGCCGGTGTCCGTGACGTCACCGGATCTCCGACGGAACTCCCTGAAGACCCGGAAGCCGGCGGAGAGGTGAGTACCAATCAAAAGAATTTTGATCGATCAAAAAAATGTATCGATTAATCGAGGAATTAATAGTTAATTTCCACAGCCCTAATATAAAGATATCCAAGGAATTGAGAATGCCAGCAGTGTTCAAACTCTAATCAAGAAGTGGAAAATGAGGGGTTCTGTTGAAACCAAACCACGGTCAGGTAGACCAACTAAAATTTCAGCCACAACTGCCAGGAAAATAGTTCGGGATGCAAAGAAAAACCCACAAATAAATTCAGGTGAAATACAGAACTCTCTGAAAACATGTGGTGTGGCTGTTTCAAGATGCACAATAAGGAGGCACTTGAAGAAAGATGGACTGTATGGTCAAGTCGCCAGAAGAAAGCCATTACTACACAAATGCCACAAAGTAACCCCCTTTAAATACGTCAAACAGAACAGAGACAAGCCTCGAACCTTCTGGCACAAAGTCATTTGGAGTGATGAGACCAAAATTTAGCTTTTTGGCCACAACCAGGGATGAGCTTCGAGTTCGTGTCGAACTCATGTTCGACTCGAACATTGCCTGTTCGCCCGTTCACCGAACAGAGAACAATTTGGGTTGTTCGCGGCAAATTCGAAAAGTCTATGGGAGAAATCTAAAGTGCTAATTATAAAGGCTTATATGCAAGTTATTTTCATAAAAAGTGTTTGGGGACCCCGGGTCCTGCCCCAGGGGACATGTATCAATGCAAAAAAAAGTTTTAAAAACTGACGTTTTTTTGGGAGCAGTGATTTTAATAATGCTTAAAGTGAAACATAAAAGTGAAATATTCCTTTAAATTTCATACCTGGGGTGTGTGTATAGTATGCATGTAAAGTGGCGCTTGTTTCCCGTGTTTAGAACTGTCCCTGCACAAAATGTAATTTCTAAAGGAAAAAAAGTCATTTAAAACTCACTCGCGTCTATAATGAATTGTCGGCTCCCGGCAATACATAGAAAAGTCATTGATAAAAAAAAAAAAAAAAAAAGCGTGGGGGTCCCCCCAAATTCAATTGCCAGGCCCTTCAGGTCTGGTATAGATATTAAGGGGAACCCCGCCGCAAATTTAAAAAAAAAATGCGCGCGGTTCCCCCCAAATATCCATACCAGGCCCTTCAGGTCTGGCATGGATTTTAAGGGGAACTCCACCCCAAATTTAAAAAAAAAATGGCGTGGAGTCCCCCCGAAAATCCATACCAGACCCTTATCTGAGCACGCAACCTGGCAGGCCGCAGGAAAAGAGGGGGGACGAGAGAGCGGCCCCCCTCCTGAACCATACCAGGCCACATGCCCTTAACATGGGGAGGATGCCCGGTGGTTGTGGGGGTCTGCGGGCGGGGGGGATTATCGGAATCTGGAAGACCCCTTTAACAAAGGGGACCCCCAGATCCCATCCCCCCTATGTGAATTGGTAAGGGGTACATTGTACCCCTACCATTTCACGAAGAAAGTGTAAAAAAAAATGTAAAAAAAAAACCACACAAACACTTTGAAAAAGTCCTTAATTAAAAAAAAAAAAAACATTCCAGCGGAGAAATCCAGTGTCCCGCGGCGATCCGATGTCCAGCGCTGTCCGTCATTGGCTGAGCCTGAGCGGACCTGATGGGGAACTTCCTCCACAGTCTATTAAATGTATAGACCCGCCCCTTCTAAAGTTCCCTATCAGGTCCGCTCAGCCAATGACTAGGTGTAAGGCTAAGCGGACCAGATGCGGAACGTGAGAAGGGGCGGGTCTATTCATGTATTACACAGTGAAGGAAGTTCCCCATGAGGTCCGCTCAGGCCAATGACGTAGGCGGGGTCTGACATATGAGGGGGCGGACCTGATGGGGAACTTCCTTCACTGTGTAATACATGAATAGACCCGCCCCTTCTCATGTTCCGCATCTGGTCCGCTTAGCTGGACATCGGATCGCCGCGGGACACTGGATTTCATCGCTGGAATGGTTTTTATTTTAATTTTTTTTTAATAAAGGACTTTTCCAAGGTGTTTGTGTGTTTTTTTTTACATTTTTTTACACTTTCTTCGTGAAATGGTAGGAGTACAATGTACCCCTTACCAATTCACATAGGGGGCCGGGATCTGGGGGTCCCCTTTGTTAAAGGGGTCTTCCAGATTCCGATAAGCCCCCGCCAGCAGACCCCCACAACCACCAGGCAAGGGTTGTGGGGATGAGGCCCTTGTCCCCATCAACATGGGGACATCCTCCCCACGTTGAGGGCATGTGGCCTGGTACGGTTCAGGAGGGGGGGCGCTCTCTCGTCCCCCCCTCTTTTCCTGCGGCCTGCCAGGTTGCATGCTCGGATAAGGGTCTGGTATGGATTTTTGGGGGGACTCCACGCCATTTTTTTTTAAATTTGGGGTGGAGTTCCCCTTAAAATCAATGCCAGACCTGAAGGGCCTGGTATGGATATTTGGGGGGAACCGCACACATTGTTTTTTTAAATTTGTGCCGGGGTTCCTCTTAATATCTATACTAGACCTGAAGGGTCTGGTAATTGAATTTGGGGGGACCCCCATGCTATTTTTTTTTTTTATCAATGACTTTTCTCTGTATTGCCGGGAGCCGACAATTCATTAATAGCCGCGAGTGAGTTTTAAATGACTTTTTTTACTTCAGAAGTGACATTTTGTGAAGGGACAGTTCTAAGCACAGGAAACAAGCGCGACTTTACATGCATACTATACACACACCCCAGGTATGAAATTTAACGGAAAATTTCACTTTTATTTTTTAATTTTAAGCATTATTAAAATCACTGCACCCAAAAAAACGACAGTTTTTAAAACTTTTTTTTTGCATTGATATATGTCCCCTGGGGCAGGACCCGGGTCCCCAAACACTTTAGATTTCGAACGTTCGAGTCCATTGTACTTAATAGAGTTCTAAAGTTCACACGAACATTCTGTCCGTTCGCAGGTTCTGGTGCGAACCGAACAGGGGGGTGTTCGGCTCATCCCTAGCCACAACAATAAATGCTACATTTGGAGAGGAGTTAACAAGGCCTATGATGAAAGGTACATCATCCTACTGTGAAACACGGAGGTGGTTCGCTGATGTTTTGGGGATGTGTGAGCTACAAAGGCACAGGAAATTTGGTCAAAATGGATGGCAAGATGAATGCAGTATGTTATCAAAAAATACTGGAGGAACATTTGCATTCATCAGCCAGAAAGCTGAGCATTTTTAAACATTTAATTTATTAAAAACTACCGTACCAGTGGCTACCTGGCACCTCTCTCTCCCTTCTCTTTTGTCTCCTCTGTAATTGCCCCCCCGCCCGCCGCTCCGATCCCCCTGCTGTCCGGGTCCCCCTGTGTGCTGGGGCCCCTACAGGAGGCCTCGTGTTACCCCCTGACGGTGGCCATGGGCTTATTGGGGAGGGGGAGGGTTTGTGTTGGTAGGGGAAGATGATTTGTAATAGGAGGAGGTGGGGATAAGTGCTGGGATGGGGAAGAAGGGGGATTGTGTTGGAAGTGGGGATTTTGGGGATGGTGGAGGGGTACTTGTGCTGTGGAAGGGGGAAGAAGATTTTTTTTTGGGGGGGAGGCTGTTCTGGGAGGGGGATTAGATTTTTGCTGGTGGGGGGTGGAGGGTGTGAATAAAGACTAGTGTTGGATGCTTTTTTGCAGGAGAGGGAGTGGGGTTTTTAAAGAAAGGGTAACACGGGGGAGAGTATTGCTTGGGGGGGGGGGGATTTTGCACTCTTCTTAGCCCCACGCTGTGCGTTACACATCCCTGACTCCTGTGCTCTTTTTGTTTTGTACTCATGACTCCTAATATGCATTACACACTCCTGTCACCTTCATTCTGTGCATAATACTCACAGGCTCTACTCACACCTACGCATTCCAAGTAGCAGATGAGATTGCCGCGAGTCTGCCCATGACTCCCGAATAGGCGCAAATCGCAGGACAAGCTCACGATCTCTTTACTTTCAATGGCACCCCAATCACGTAGCGCAACTTTTTTTTGGGTGACAGACATCCAACGATTCTGTTTGCGTGATTTTCACGCGATTAGTTGGGCCAAAATTGTGGCAAAATCGTGCCGTGGTTGGGTTACCATGCTATGCGCCACTAAAGTGTTCGGGTTTGGCTTGAAGAAAAGGTGGCAACATTATCCAGAGTGCTTCTCCAGATCATAAAAGAGAAACCCTAGAGTTTAGGGGATAGGTTCCCGAGCCTAAGCTATGGCTGGGATCTCAGGGTCCTCCAAGCAGTGTTTCCAGCAGACCACCCAGAGGTCCAGAGCCCCTCTGACAGAGGACTCTTCTGGTAAGGCTCATCCAGGATCCCCCTGCTCTAGGCTCCAGACTTTTTATGGGCTCTTCAACCACCTTCTAGATAAACTCTTCCAGGCATTGGCTGGGTTCCCATAAATATTTAAGCTGCACTCCCATTCTTCCTCCCAGTGTAATTCTAGAATCCTCTAGAATTCAAGGGGAAGCAATTAGACAAGCAGTTTGTGTAACACTGGGCAGGCTAGAACAATCAACTCCTACTCCACTGATTAAAGAGGAGCTCTACTATATTTACCTAGCAATCTAACTTTAATGGAATGACTTCTGAAGAAAGCCCTTGAAGAAAGTAAAAGCACAAAGGGTAAAGTTTCCTGTCCCCCCAAAACATGGGTCAAGCAAGTAATTAAACAAGAATATGGTATTTCACAAAATCGGCTTGTTGGTACACTGACTTGTTTTAGATTACATTTTTTCATGTTTCTTACTAAGTTCTCAGAAGGACACTGGTCCCTTGTTATATATTTTGTGGAATTTACAGACGTAAAGGCCTCAAGGCTTTTAAGTACGGTATGTTATTTATGGATTTGATTTTCTTTAAGACACATGACCCTTTCCCAGCTCAATTTATATATATATATATATATATATATATATATATATATATATAGCGCCCTACTCCTGTTGGGTAGACGCTATAAGTTAAATTTAGTTATCTGAGCTGTCGTTCAGCTCAGAAAGAATTATGTAAATTGATGGCTCTGTTTCAGTCTAGCTGGGCTGCGCGTTTTCCACCTGACAGTAGGTGCCACTGTCATCACGGGTCAGGGTTGGAAATGCAGCAGGCTAGGTGTATTGGGTGTTCCTTTCCCAGAAGTGGCTCAGGGGGCGTGGTCAAACCGCTGTGCATTCTGGGAGGGGGTACTTAAGAGGCAGAGACTGCTCTATCAGGGTTTGTTGCCGTTGGTCGTTGCCAGATCCTGACCTGAGGGCCCTCCTGGTCTCAGGGATGTACGAGCCATTTTCAGCCTCAGGGCCTGCTGGCCCGAGGCTCTGAAACTGAAAAGTAGGCCCAGGAGTTGCTGGGGCCTACTAGTCCAGGGATGGTCCTACACGGTCTTGCCTGCGGGAAGAAGAGCAACAATTGGGGACTCAATTGAAGGACGCATCCTGTCCAGTTTGCCTCGCGGTGCTGCCGGGCACCGTGAGTTATGTATTCTTGAAGGAACTTTTCTTTGCAAAGTGTCAGTGTGGTTACACGATCTTGCAGCAGAAGGTTGTGGAACGACTGTACGGCACTAACCAAGTCTGCGGCAGAGACTTTTAAACGAGCTTTGCACCGGTTGCTAGGCCAGTGAGAGTAGGCCTATCCGGTGGTTGCTGAATCCAGCGGGGAACTATTTGTCCTCTGGATCTGAGATTGTGCCCGTGATCCGCAAATTAAAGTGCCTGAAACTCCCCTATCCCTCTATCCCTCTGTTGGGACTGGTAAAATAAAGCCTCTTGAAGAAAAGGTATCCAGGTGTTGGTGTGAACTTTTATACAGGCTCTTCAAGAAGGATCCCTGACACGAGTGCGGTGAACAGAAAATTTAACAGCAGGCCCAAATCTAAACCAGCAGCTCCTCCAGGGGTAGTGCTATATATATATATATATATATATATATACTCTGTATATACAGTATCTCACAAAAATTAGTACACCCCTCACATTTTTGTAAATATTTTATTATATCTTTTCATGTGATAACACTGAAGAAATTACACTTTGCTACAATGTAAAGTAGTGAGTGTGCAGCTTGTATAACAGTGTACATTTGCTGTCCCCTCAAAATAACTCAACATACAGCCATTAATCTCTAAACCGCTGGCAACAAAAGGGAGTACACCCCTAAGTGAAAATGTCCAAATTGGGCTCAATTAGCCATATTCCCTCCCCAGTGTCACGTGAATCGTTAATGTTACAAGATCTCAGGTGTGAATGGGGAGCAGGTGTGTTACATTTGGTGTTTTTGCTCTCACTCTCTCATACTGGTCACTGGAAGTTCAACATGGCACCTCATGGCAAAGAACTCCCTAGGGAGCTAAAAAAAAGTATTGTTGCTCTACATCATGATGGCTTAGGCTATAGGAAGATTGCCAAGACCCTGAAACTGAGTTACAGCACGGTGGGCAAGACCATATAGCGGTTTAACAGGACAGGTTCCACTCAGAACAGGCCTTGCCATGGTCGACCAAAGAAGTTGAGTGCAGGTGCTTAGCGTCATATCCAGAGGTTGTCTTAGAGAAATAGATGTGTGAGTGCTGCCAGCATTGCTGCAGAGGTTGAAGGGGTGGGGGGTCAGTCTGTCAGTGCTCAGACCTAGGGATGAGCTCGATGTTCGGGACGAACATAAGTTCGACTCGAACATTGGGTGTTCGCCCGTTTGCCGAACAGCGAACATAATGGGATATTCGCGGAACATTTGAGCACTGCAGAACGCCCCATAATGCACTGCGAGATCGCAGTGCATTGCTGTATGATGATTGGCTAAAGCATGCACCTGACCTGCATGCTTTGGCCAATCACAGCGTGCTCTGCTGAGGGATCCATAATTGGCCAAAGGCAGGCTGCCTTTGGCCAATCATGGCTCAGGGGGACTAAGTCCACGCCCCTCAATATATAAGGCTGCTTATACGGCGGCCATGTGTAGTGTTGTTGGCGCGGACAGAGAGATGGCTTGAGTTAGATTAAGCAGACAGGTTGTTCAGTTAGTGGCAGTGTATTTGATATATATATATATATATATATATATATATACATACTGTGAGGGGGTTAGCTTGGCAGCGGGTGTGTGTGACCCCCGGGATGGGCTCCCCACACAAAACAGGCCCAGCAAACGGAGGTTGTGGTTTTCAAAATCAAAAAGGCGCGGTTTATTTTCTATTTACAGTGACAAAACACAGCAAAGCAAAAGAAACATAAACAAAATAAATCCTGGTCAAGTTGACCTCTGACTAAACATACAGGTTTCCTAACTAACAACTGGGATCAGCCTAGGGCTGTCCTAGTCCCTAAGTCCCTGGTTTTAAATGTCCAAGCAAATAGCCACACAGGCTTTGTCTCACCGCACAGGGGTTCACTCTCCCTAGACAGTCCACACAGGTCTGGTTCCAGGCATGAGCTAACCCCTAATGAAGCTGGGAGTTCTTATAGAGGCCTAAATGAGCTGACAAGCTTCAGCTGGTCTCATCAACTCCCTGTCTGCACGACGCCCAGCACTCTCCCTAGAGGTATGAGTCATCCATGAGCCCACTAGCCTTAGCTGGGCTTATACAACTCTCCACCTAGTTGTATAAGTCGGCGTAAAGCCTGAATCTGGGCGAAATATATCTACCCCCCTGGATGCAACCAGGTGACTCTACCTTCCTGCTGTCACATACCCCCCCCCCTCTTGTTTTAACCTCGGGGTTGGAACACCAGCAATCAGGCATTCATGTACTCGAGACAAAGCATCCACATTCCCCATTTGAACGCCAGGGCGATGCTTTACTGTGAAGTTGAATTCCTGGAGGGCCAGGAACCACCTATTCACTCTTCTATTTGTTTCCTTGTTTTGAGCCATCCACTTTAACGGAGCGTGATCCGTAACCATGTCAAAGTGCCTACCTAGCAGGTAGTACCGAAGGGAATCTAGAGCCCACTTCACCGCTAAACACTCCTTTTCAACGGTGGCGTAATTTACCTCATGGGACTTCAACTTCCTGCTGAGGTAAATGACTGGGTGCTCTTCCCCGTTCCAGACCTGGGACAATACTGCTCCTAACCCCACATCTGACGCATCACTTTGTACGACAAAGTCTTTAGAGAAGTCGGGTGAGTACAACACTGGCTGGCTACATAAGGCTTGTTTCAAGAATTGGAATGCTGCCTCAGCCTCGGGGGTCCATTTAATCATGACCGACCCTTTCCCCTTCGTCAGGTTGGTTAGGGGCACAGCCTTAGAAGCAAAGTGGGGAATGAATCGCCGATAATACCCAGCGATTCCCAGAAAGGCTCGTACCTGCTTCTTGCTGTTGGGACGTGGCCAACTCTGGATGGCCTCGACTTTGTTGAGTTGGGGTTTTATTACTCCCCTCCCAATGGTGTACCCAAGATATTTGGCCTCCTCCTGCCCAATGGTACACTTCTTGGGGTTAGCCGTAAACCCCGCTTCCCGAACAGAGTCCAGGACTGCTTGCACTTTTGGCAGATGTGAGGCCCAATCTGTGCTATGGACAATTACGTCATCCAGGTAAGCCGCAGCATACTTCCGATGGGGCCTCAGCATCTGGTCCATTTTCCGCTGGAATGTGGCCGGCGCATTCTGTAACCCGAACGGCATTCTCTTATATTGGAACGCCCCGTCTGGGGTTACAAATGCGGTTTTCTCTTTGGCCGACTTGGCCAGGGGAATTTGCCAATACCCTTTTGTGAGGTCAAGAGTCGTCATGTATCGGGCTGTTCCCAGCCGGTCGATCAACTCATCTATACGTGGCATGGGGTAGGTGTCAAATTTTGTAACTTTGTTCAACTGACGAAAATCGTTACAAAATCGCCAGCTCCCATCCGGTTTAGGCACCAACACGATGGGACTAGACCAATCACTTTGGGACTCCTCTATCACCCCTAAGTTCAGCATTTTCTGTACTTCCTCCCGTATTGCCTCCCGTCGGGCCTCTGGGATCCGATAGGGTTTTAACTTCACCCTTTCACCGGGCGGGGTAATGATGTCATGCTCTACCCCAGATGTTTGTCCCGGCAGCTCAGAGAATACCTCCTTGTTGCGAAGCACAAACTCCTTAACCTCCTGTTGTTGGGGTTGTGACAAGGTGGCTGCTATTCCAACCTCAGGAATCACGCAACCAGTTTGAGCTGGTGACCAAGTGTCTGCGACTAGGGACTCTCTATCCCTCCAGGCTTTCAACAGATTAACGTGATAGATCTGTTCGGGCTTTCGCCTTCCTGGTTGTCTGACCTTGTAATTCACTTCGCTCACTTTTTCCATTATCTCGTAGGGGCCTTGCCATTTGGCAAGGAATTTACTTTCAACCGTAGGGACAAGTACCAGTATCCTATCCCCCGGGGAAAAGGTACGGGTCTTGGCTCCACGGTTGTACACTCTCTGCTGTGCTAACTGCGCTTGGGCCAAATGTTCCTTCACGATGGGCATTACCTGTGCAATTCGGTCTTGCATCAGGGCGACATGCTCAATCACACTCCTGTGGGGAGAACTCTCACTTTCCCAAGTTTCCTTGGCAATATCCAACAGCCCTCTTGGGTGTCTCCCATACAGTAACTCAAAGGGGGAGAATCCCGTAGAGGATTGGGGCACCTCCCTAATAGCAAACATCAGATAAGGAAGTAGACAGTCCCAATCCTTTCCATCTCTATCCACCACTTTCTTCAACATTTGTTTTAGGGTTTTGTTGAATCTTTCAACCAGCCCATCGGTTTGGGGGTGATACACAGATGTACGTAATTGCGTCACTTTGAATAATTTACACAGCTCCTTCATAACCCGGGACATAAAGGGTGTACCTTGGTCCGTAAGCAGTTCTTTACAAATACCCACCCGGCTAAACACAAGAGATAGCTCTTTGGCTATGGTTTTGGCCGAGGTATTTCGGAGAGGGATCGCTTCTGGATAACGGGTGGCATAGTCCATTATAACTAATATGTACTGGTGCCCCCTAGCGGACTTGATTATAGGACCTACCAAATCCATGGCGATCCTCTCAAACGGGACCTCAATGATGGGTAGAGGGACCAGTGGGCTACGGAAATGTGGCATCGGGGCCGACCTCTGACACACAGGGCAGGAGGAACAATAATTTTCTACGTCCTTCATCACCCCCGGCCAATAGAATCTCTGTAATACCCTCTCTCGGGTTTTCTCTGTCCCCAGATGACCTCCAAGAATGTGCCCATGGGCCAACTCCAACACCAACTTCCTGTAAGGTTTGGGCACCACAAGCTGCTCAACGGTTTCTTCTGCCCTTTTTGCCACCCGATACAGTAGGTCCTTCTCTACGCTGAAGTATGGGTAAGTGCAGGTATTATCTGGGTTCACTAACTCGCCATCTATTTTCACTACGTTTTCCCGTGCCTTTATTAGGGCGGGGTCTTTCAACTGTTCTGTGGCAAAGTTTTCCCTGTGAACCTCAAGATCAGAAAACTCCACAGACGGTAGGTTTTCGTCTGAGGAGGTGGGCTCCTCTCCAGTTTCTTGAGTCTCCCCTGCCAATACTGATAAGGGAAATTCCGGAGAGTCCTCACCACTCTCGGGGGAGTTTTGGCTATCACATTCCTGGTACATAGGGGCACCAGTGAGGGGCTCAGGATCATCCCACAGTTCCCAGAACTTCGGAAAATCCCTTCCCACAATGGCGTCATGCGGTAACTGAGATACTAAGCCCACTGGATGAGAGAGGGTACCTTTGGGGGTCTCGAAACACACTGTAGTCACTGGATACTCTCGGGTGTCCCCATGCACACAAATAACAGCTACCTTGCTATTCCCAGAGACCTCTGTTTTAACTAACTCAGCCTTTATCAGGGTCACAAGGCTACCTGAATCCAGCAATACCACAACATTTCTACCATTAACACACATTTTGCATAAATGTTTCTCAGTTCCTCGAATGGCAGTGCATGCGACTGTCGCACACAGCGACTGACGTCTGCCCGTCAGAAAGTCACACTGCATGGGTTCCTCCACAACCGGGCAATTGGCTGCAATATGTCCCGCTTGCCGGCAGCGGTAGCAAACGATCCTTCTTGCCGCCTCTTGAGCCGCTGATTTCCCAGGCTGTTCTCGCCAAACTTGGGGTAGAGCTCCCACCCTCTCACTCTCTCCACCCTCACCCCTTGGAATCCTCTTATCCGCCCCTGGGGATGGTCTGGTCTTAGGGTGGAAAGTCCGAGTGTCTCTGGAAGAGGCCGTCAGGTTCTCTGTAGCCAAGTATTTCTCCACACGATCCACAAGACCATCGGCCGTCTCTGGGTCTCCATGGCTTACCCACTTTTGGATGGCAGTAGGAAGAGCTCTCAAAAACCGATCCATTACAACACGTTCCACAATCTTTGGTGCGGACAAAGTCTCTGGCTGTAGCCACTTTCTGCTCAGGTGAATGAGATCATACATTTGAGACCTGGGGGGTTTTCCAAGCTGGAAAGTCCAGTTATGCACACGCTGAGCCCGGACAGCCTGGGTGACACCCAGCCTTGCCAATATTTCAGCTTTTAGCATCACATAGTCTTTTGCTTGGTTAGGCTCTAGGTCATAGTAAGCTTTCTGCGATTCACCAGTTAACAGAGGAGCCACCAGTCCAGCCCACTGCTCCTCAGGCCACTTTTCTCTTTCAGCGGTCCTTTCAAATGTGGTCAAAAATACCTCTGGATCATCCTCTCCAGTCATTTTTGTCAATAAACGACTCACCCCAAAGGACGCGGTATTAGTGGGACGGCTTTCCTCACTGGTCTGCGGACGTTGCTGCATTACTGCTTCCATCTGTTGTTGTAGTCTCTGCTCTTGCTTCTGCAACAGGTCTATGAAGCGGGCCTCAGATTGCTGCTGGGCTCGTTGCTGAGCCTCCAGACTCTGTTGCAAAGTTGCGTTTGTCTGCTGCTGGGCTGCAAGGCTCTGTTGATGAGCTTGCTGCTGGGCTGCGAAGTTCTGTTGTTGAGCTGCAAGGCTCTGTTGATGAGCTGCAAGGCTCTTTTGCAAACCTGCATTTGTCTGCTGTTGATTGGCATTTGCTAGAGCCAGCTGCTTCAGTATCTCCTCCATGCTGGCTTAAAAAAAACTGCCCGCATTCTCCACCAACTGTGAGGGGGTTAGCTCGGCAGCGGGTGTGTGTGACCCCCGGGATGGGCTCCCCACACAAAACAGGCCCAGCAAACGGAGGTTGTGGTTTTCAAAATCAAAAAGGCGCGGTTTATTTTCTATTTACAGTGACAAAACACAGCAAAGCAAAAGAAACATAAACAAAATAAATCCTGGTCAAGTTGACCTCTGACTAAACATACAGGTTTCCTAACTAACAACTGGGATCAGCCTAGGGCTGTCCTAGTCCCTAAGTCCCTGGTTTTAAATGTCCAAGCAAATAGCCACACTGGCTTTGTCTCACCGCACAGGGGTTCACTCTCCCTAGACAGTCCACACAGGTCTGGTTCCAGGCATGAGCTAACCCCTAATGAAGCTGGGAGTTCTTATAGAGGCCTAAATGAGCTGACAAGCTTCAGCTGGTCTCATCAACTCCCTGTCTGCACGACGCCCAGCACTCTCCCTAGAGGTATGAGTCATCCATGAGCCCACTAGCCTTAGCTGGGCTTATACAACTCTCCACCTAGTTGTATAAGTCGGCGTAAAGCCTGAATCTGGGCGAAATATATCTACCCCCCTGGATGCAACCAGGTGACTCTACCTTCCTGCTGTCACAATACATACATACATACATACATACAGTCAGTCTAGTATGTGTATATATATTTATATATATCAGGGATGAGTCGAACACCCCCCTGTTCGGTTCGCACCAGAACCTGCGAACAGACAGAATGTTCGCGTGAACTTTAGAACCCTATTAAATACAATGGACTCGAACGTTCGAAATCTAAAGTGCTAATTATAAAGGCTTATATGCAAGTTATTGTCCTAAAAAGTGTTTGGGGACCCGGGTCCTGCCCCAGGGGACATGTATCAATGCAAAAAAAAGTTTTAAAAATGGCAGTTTTTTTGGGAGCAGTGATTTTAACCCCTTCCATACCGGGCCATTGGGAAATGACGCCGGCAGGAACCCTCTCTCCCTCCGGGTGGACGTCATATGACGTCCTCCGCTTTGAGGGGGGATATCTGAATGATGCCTGCAGCTAGACGCATCATTCAGATATCCTTGTTTAGAGCCGGCGATCCTGCGCACCATAAGAATGATCATAGCGGCAATTTAGCCGCTTGATCGTTCTTATAGGCGGCGGGAAGGGACATCCCCCCCTCCTGCCGCCATCCGGTGCTTCTCCGGGCTCTCCCGTGCGATCGGGGACCCGGAGAGAATCGTTGGCGCCGGTGGTGGGTCACGTGATGAGCAAAGAGATGACTGGTGACCAGATGGTCACCAGTCATCTCTATGATCGTCGGAGGCCCGGGCGCGATGTGATGACGTCACACCCGGGTCCTCAAATGTAAACAAAGCCGTCATTGCGGCTGTAAGTATGAGATCAGTGAAATTTTTTTCACTGATCTCATGCTTTCCAGCCTGGAGGAGAGATGTGGGGTCTTATTGACCCTGCATCTCTCCATAAAGAGGACCAGTCACACACATTCCTATTACAAGGGATGTTTACATTCCTTGTAATAGGAATAAAAGTGATCAAAAAAAAAAAAAGTGTAAAAAAAAAAAAAAAAGGAAAAATAAAAAAAAACAAGTAAAATAAATTATTATTATTTTCTTTTAAAACGCCCGTCCCCAATAGCTTGCGCTTAGAAGCGAACACACACGTAAGTCCCGCCCGCATATGTAAACGCCGTTCAAACCACATATGTGAGGTATCGCCCCGTGCTTTAGAGCGCATGCAACAATTCTATCACTAGACCTCCTCTGTAACTCTAACCTGGTAACCTGTAAAAATTTTCAAAGCATCGCCTATGGAGAAGTGCCGAAGTTTGGCGCCATTCCATGAGTGTGCGCAATTTTAAAGCGTGACATGTTAGGTATCTTTTTACTTGGCGTAACATAAGCTTTCATATTTTACAAAAAAAATTGGGCTAACTTTACTGTTTTGTTATTTTTTAAATCATGAAACCATTTTTTTCCCCCCAAAAAAAGGCGTTTGAAAAATTATTGCGCAAATACCGTGCAAGATAAAAAGTTGCAACGACCGTCATTTTATTCTCTAGGGTGTCTGCTAAAAAAAACATATATATTATTTGGGGGTTCTGAGTAATTTTCTAGCAAAAGAATGATGATTTGTAGATGTAGGAGAGAAGTGCCAGAATAGGCCCGGTATGGAAGTGGTATAAAAAGCCCTGTATGGAAGTGGTTAATAATGCTTAAAATGAAAAAATAAAAGTGAAATATTCCTTTAAATTTCGTACCTAGGGGGTGTGTATGATATGCATGTTTCCCGTGCTTAGAACTGTCCCTGCATAAAATGTCATTTTTGAAGGAAAAAAAGTCATTTAAAACTCACTCGCGGGGGCGTGGCTTGGCGCGCATAGGAGATGGACGCTTAACTCAGGAGCTCCGACAGAGCCGCAGCCTTAGCTAGTCTATTCGCACCTAATTCGCTCCAGAATGAGAAAAAAGCAATACGGTACACCCCGCACTAGATCCCGGAGAACATCAGCAGCTCACCTGAGCCGGAACATCTCAGATCTCTTCAGAAATCCTCCGGCGACACGGTCCAGCTTGACTGATGGCAAGATGGCGACGCCACGTGTGGAGGAAGAATACAGCGAGGACTCACAGTCGGCCGCTGAGGATAACGGTAGGGGACCCCCACACCCTGATCTCCCGCTCACTTATGCGGGCATGTCAGGCTTTGCCGCTGACATCAAGGCGACATTCTCTGCAGCCGTAACTGATCTCAAGTCCAGCATGCTTGTACTAACAGACAAGATGGCCACAGCGGAAGCAGCAGGGAGGCACAGGGACAGAGCTATACAAAGGTTGGAGAAGGTGACTTACTCTTAAACCCAGCATTTTATTGAGATCAACAAACATCTCGAAGATTTAGACAATAGGGGGAGGAGGAACAATATCAGAGTGAGGGGAATCCCCGAGTCGGTAGAAGCTGAGCAGATCACACTGGCGCTGGAGAGGGTTTTCAACAGCCTCCTGGAAAGGCCGGAGGACACGGCAATTGAATTCGTGAGAGCACACAGAGCTCTTAGAGCAAAGGGCCCAGACACTATGCCTCCCAGGGATATCATATGTTGTTTGCAGAACTTTTCACTAAAGGAGGACATTATGAGGAAGGCGCGCAGGAGTGATCAGATAGTATTCAATGGTGAGACTATTATGCTGTTTCATGACTTGTCCCAAATCTCTCTCAAGAACCGCAGAGCTCTGAGACCCCTACTGGAGAAACTGAGCGAGAAGGATCTGCGCTACACCTGGCGATTCCCTTTTGCTCTGTTGGTTCATTACAATGGCAAACAACACACCCTCCGCTCACCGGAGGATCTTCCCGAGTTTTGCCAGGCCCTCCAGCTGGGCCAGGTAGATTTACCAGAGTGGTACCAGGAATTCACACTGCCTATGGTGGAAAGACCCCAACCAAGCTCTCCTCTTGCCTCACCAGATAAACACATGTATAAAAAGCTGAAACCCTCACGCCCAGGTGGATCTCAGGCTGGAACACCTACTCACAGGTCCCACTCGTCTAGAGCTGGAGGGGACATATAAGGAGAACGCCAGGACGTAAACATCAACCAGAAGGTGGTGGAAGGTCCCCTGCACGACAAAACCTCAGCCACTGATCATCCACTTTGTCCCCCCCCAGGCAAGAAGGTTCCTGCTACACATTGGACCTGAGTACATACGTACCTGCCTAGCCTGATGTGGTAGGTATTCCCTGCTTTGGTTACACTGCCTGTTGCAGCTGTTGTAGGATCCTCCACGAACTCTCGGGCGATGCAATGCAGTACAGACTTGGAAGTGGTCCATAACATTTGCTGGCGCAACGCTCTGCCCTACCTGGTCTTCCACTTCCAATTCAGGACGCACACTTAAACGCTTTCGTCATCACCCTTGAATTTATAAGGGCTCAGATATGAGGTTTAATAATACTCCGGGAGACTCGGGAGGGGGAGTAGGTTATAAGGCCTGGTTCTGATAGACCTTCACCACACACGAGGAGGCTGAGGGAAACGTGACTCAGGCAACACTTGAATGTTTGCTCGCCTTCGAGATGGTGTTCAAGCTGAGCAACGCTTTATCATTTTTGAAATACAGTTTGTTGATGCAGGGAACTTTGTACCTAACCCTTTTTGTTTTTTTGTTGTTTTTTCTCTCCATTTTAGTTGCATTTGTTTATTACTTAAGATATGCTTGGTGCGGAATAGACTAATCTACAACTTCCATAAGCTGTATAGGCTGCGGCCTGTCTAGGTTCGTCTTTATAGTTTACGAGTTTACTTCACAACTCGAGTTTGACCCGTTTAGGTCAACCGCCAACCGCTAACCCCCACAAAGTGACACTGGCTGGGGTTATCACCCCCTCAGAGATCACTTAATTACCACACTTGGTTACGATTTCGTGCCCAAGGGGACTACAGTACCTCTCCCACTCCTATATCCAACGACCCCTCTCCCACTCCTCCTCTCCTTAGCCTTCTCTTTTTTCTTTTATGTTTTTCCTTTCTCTCTCTATTCATCTCCAATCTATTTCTTTTTTTTTTTGCGGTTCACACTACTTAGTAGGGGTAGCAAGGCATACAAGCCATATTGTAAGATATTCTAATTGCATAACCTAACGAAATCCCTAGTTCTATTTGCAGGCAGTGCCAAGTCAACTATCTCCAGGAGCACATCATGGCTTACTCCGCCCTTGGCCAACACCCCACGGTAATCACACACAACGTGAGGGGTTTGAACATACCCGAAAAGCGCTCTGCCCTTCTCAGAGATTTAAAGAAAGGTAGGCCGAAATTTGTATTCCTACAGGAAACACATTTTAAGACACAACAAGTACCCAAACTAACGGATGCCTTCTTTACACAGGCATTCCATGCGACAAATGATCTGGCCAAATCCAAGGGCGTATCCATACTTATTAGTAGTGATGCATCCTTTGAACTAACTGACAGACTGATGGACCCTGGCGGACGATTCCTTTTCTTGAAAGGGAACTGCGCAGGCAAACCCATTACACTTGCTAACGTTTACTCTCCAAATACTGCCCACCTAACCTTTTGTAAACGCATCATAAACAAACTCAAAAGCTTCAGCTCGGGATGCATCGTCTTGGGGGGAGATTTTAATGTCCCATTGAACCCCTTGTCTGACACCTCTACCGGTAAGACTTATATCACTTATAAAATCCTTAAACAAATCAAATCACAGTTAAACTCTATTCAACTTGTTGACACATGGAGGTTCACACACCCGGAGGACAGGGACTTTACTTTTTTTTCTATCCCACACCAACGGTATTCTAGGATAGATTACATTTTCCTTACCCAAAGGGACCTTGACATGATCACTGGGGCACACATAGGGATCCAAACCACTTCAGATCATGCTCCAGTAGCCCTACACCTTGATCTAACGTCACCCCCTACCAAGTCCAACTCGTGGAGACTAAATTCCTCTCTACTAACGGACCCAATCTTAGCACCCCAAATCGCTACATCCCTCCGGGACTACTTTTTGCAGAACACTACCCCCGGGATGGACCCAATGGTCCTTTGGGAAGCCCACAAATGCACTGTGAGGGGGGAACTGATAAGAATGGGAGCACGGCGTAAGAAAGATAGGGATAAAGAAATCAAACACTTATCTGAACGTATATACGCATTAGAGACGCGACACAAACATTCCTTATCGGTACGCTCTGCAGCAGATTTGTTGGAGGCAAGGAAGTCACTCCAACAGATATTCGACACAAGGGCCAAGAGACTGTTATTCTTTCGAAAAAAAATTTACTATGAATTTGGTGACAAGACGGGTAAATTCCTGGCGAGAGCCCTAAAAAGCGACAGAACAAACCAAAACATATTGGGCATACGGACGAAGGCAGGGACGCTTGACATCATGACAAAACAAATAGCTGACCATTTCCCTAATTATTACACCTCATTGTATTATCTCCCAGAACAATCTAAACCAGGACAGACCCGAGGAGACAGAGGACAGACCATCCTGAACTACCTTAAAGACTCAAAACTCCCGACATTATCTATGGAGGACACTATACACCTAGAGCGACCTATCGAGGCCGCAGAACTACAACTGGTCATTAAGGACCTCAAGTCGGGGAAAAGTCCTGGCCCTGATGGCTTTACAGCCATTTACTATAAAACATTCTCAGACCTCCTAACCACGCCATTATTAAACGCCCTTAACTCTCTATCCGTAGTCAGGGAAATACCCCAAGCATTCTTGTCAGCACACATCACAGTCATTCCCAAACCGAACAAGGACCCGGCTGAATGCGCTAGCTACAGGCCAATATCCTTGCTCAACTTAGACATTAAATTGATGTAAAAAATCTTGGCCAACAGGCTGAAGCCCTTGCTTCATGCCCTGATAGGGCCTGAGCAGGCCGGATTCATGCCATGAAGAGAAACGAGAGACAACATCTTCAAGGCTCTGAATCTGATTCATGCCTCGGGACCTCTGAATGTGGAGGGCCTTCTCCTGTCCACGGACGCGGAGAAGGCCTTCGACAGGGTGGCATGGGATTTCATGATGGACACTTGCAGACATGTGGATCTGGGAACCCACATGATGGCTTGGATATCCGCCTTATATAAAGATCCAACTGCGCAACTCAAGATTAATGGCACACTATCGAACACAGTCAGGATCAGGAATGGGACCAGACAGGGCTGCCCCCTTTCACCCCTTTTGTTCATCCTGACTTTAGAACCCTTCATTAGGAAAATAACCATG